>JAYMFT010097084.1:0-13865 GCA_038088735.1 Panulirus argus | reverse complement strand
TCTCTCTCTCTCTCTCTCTCTCTCTCTCTCTCTCTCTCTCTCTCTCTCTCTCTCTCTCTCTCTCTCTCTCACCCCGCCCCAACTCCCCGAGTGCCACCACCCGTAGAAGGGCACATTACAAGAACCAAACTTTGCCCTTCTTAAAAAAGGACACTGAGGAGGCATCTCAGATCTCCTCTCCTTACAAGTTCCTCGCATCAGTCACTCTGTATCAGGTCTCCATCATTGTATGTGTGTGTGTGTGTGTGTGTGTGTGTGTGTGTGTCTGTGTGTTTGTGTGTGTGTGTATGTGTGTCACAGGGGGGACTGAGCACCTGCCACCAGAGGTAACAACACCTGTCGTGTTAACACATGTGGTGCAGCACATATTTTTTTCTTTTTTTTTATAAGCATAATACTTGCTATTGTATGATGTATTTTACGATGAACAGATTTCTCTGCAGCTCACGCTAATTCCTCGAGATTAAGTAAAGAGTTGTAGTGAGCCAATTGTGCCGTGCACAATGCCTCTGTTAAGCATGATATAACAGCTCAGAAATAACATATTCAGCAGTAGGATAAAGATTTAAGTGCATATATATATATATATATATATATATATATATATATATATATACTTGTTCACAGTCTCCCTCGGAGGGAGGTAGCGCCATGAACAGACGAAGATCGGCCTCATTTGTTTACATCCATTCTTTAAGTTGTCTGTGTACCGAAACCTCAGCTACCCCTGTCCACAACCAAGTTCCAGAAACCCCTTTGTGGTTTTTTCCCTGGCCGCTTCCATTGTCCATTGACAGCACGTCGCCCCCCGTATACCACATGGTCTCACTTCGATTCTATACCTTGCACGTTTCACACACCCTCCTGCATGTTTGGGCCCCGATAGCACAAAAGTGTTTTTCATTCCAGCATTCCATTTTCTTTTGGATAATGAAGTAGAATTCCACGACGTAATTGGCAGAGTACGAAGACATGAATCACGCACTTAACCTTACTCACACATGCCAAGCACCCTTTGGGTTCACACACTCCCTCTCATCTTGAGTCATTTGTTCCTCATTCCCCGACGCAGAGACTCGCGGGCATAGATGTTCGTTGATACCCTGGCGGTACATACCAGTCCAGTCTTTCACACTGTTAACAGTCGCCCGCTAAGCCGGCTAGCCATCTAAAGGGTACAGCGGCAGTTAGCTGAACTGTGTAACCAAACGTAAAATTCCTTACAAATCGTTTTCTTTTATGTCACTGTCAATAAAGAGAGAATGGATAATTTATACCAAGAATCTGTTTTCCCAATACTGGTAATTCCCCCTGTTCGAATCATAAGCTCGAAATTTATGAAACGTGACATTCCTGTTTGCCATGGATTACATGCTTGTTTAGGTTTTGTTGATTCTGTATTCATACAAATGTTTTTGTTCGTTGAAGATATTGCGTGCATTCATCTACATATGCACTATGTAATATTTGACTCACAATACGTTCTCATATATATATATATATATATATATATATATATATATATATATATATATATATATATTATTTACACTGATTCAACAAGTGAAATTAGATTAATGCAACATGTCTCATCTTATATCAAATGTACGTTTATGTAAGCCTTCCTAAATATCTCGAAGTCCGTCTGTATTTGAAGGCGGTTTTGACTTTTAGCATAACATACTGTAGCTTCCTTCCCTGGCTGTCCTTCCCGTATGGTGTCCTGATGACAAGTTCAGCGTGATTTGAACTTCGTGAATCCCTTTTCACAATTCGAGTTTTGTACCATTTGTCTTCCTCTATGACGCCCAAGGTGTGGTACATCTGATCTCCTTTCTTGTCTTCATTACCTCATATTTTCTAGAGTTAAGCACATTAGCCATTTGTCCGTCCATTGGTACATCTTCTTTACGTATCTCTGCAATATTTCATAGTCCCCATTACTCCGCATAGCCTTCACTAATTTAGACATCATCAGCAAATACACTCAGGCACAAGTCTGTCTCGTTTCGCAGATCATAAACACAGAAATAGTAGTGGTCCCATCACTGAGCCCTGAGGCTTCCCACTTGTCACCCATCTCCTATGCTTGAAAAGGCTCCCTGATATGGGTTTTCTCCTCCCTCTCAGCCAGATAACTGTCAGCCCATTGATATTACTCTCCTCTAACATCAGCTTCATCAGTTTTCTCTGTGGGACATTATCAGAGGCCTCCTGACAGTCTGTATATGAGATGTAGAGTAAATGTGAGCATGTAGGTGTGTGTATGTGTGCGAGATTACTTGATTCTTTGTATAGGAAGGGATCCTTAGATTCGTGGAGTCCCACCACTTGATTTCTCTTGTTCATTATATACATGTGAATTTCCCATGCTTCCCTCGTATGGTCGTCACAGTCAGGTCTGGTATTATCCTTTCGAACCTTCAGGATTTTTCCCCCTTGTTTGGGGTGAAGTTCATTGATCATTTGTCTGATTCATGATGCGTTTCATCAAGGTTGCGTTGCTACATTTTACGCGTTCTAATGTTATCTGCTTCACCCGTGAGTCTAGCACCGTCAGTAGAAATATTCAGGTATATTTCGGTTCCTTCTTGCAAGTTACTGAAACAGCAGCGGCCCCAGGACTGAGCCTTTAGGGACCCTACTTTTCACCTTCTGGCTTGAGAAGGATGCCATGATTAGGTAGCTTTCAGTATATCTCAAAAAAGAAAAGAAAGTCCTACCCGAACGCCAGCATCGAGTTCCTCAGCCTCTTATCAGTCAGACGGGGAGGGACAGTACCAAAAGTCTGCTGGCAGCCGAAGAAAATCACAATCCACATAGACGTCACTCTTTTCCAGTATACATTGCTTTGTGATACCTCGGTGTCAAACAGATATAAGTGTATGTTATATCTTTCCTAGCCTATGTTGCCTCTTTCGTGAGGAGCTATCGTCAATCCCAAATGTCCCGAAGTTATCTCTTGGTTATCTTTTTTCTCTTATTCAGTAGATGAGTCTTGTTCATAATATACGGGTCTGGGTCATCCCTCCGACAGATCGATACCATACTTACTCTCCCTTCGGCTTAGATATTATGACTACGTGTTTAACTGTATATGTATGCGTATTTTATGTCTGCGTGCTTGCATGTGAGTGTGTGTGTGTGTGTGTGTAAGGGCGGGTCCTGGAGGGCGGATGGCACAATGGCCACATGAGGGTGTCAGCTAGCGACCTCAACGCGCACAACAATGGTGGCTTTGTTTCCCGCCTGTGTTGGTCGCAGGGCTGGACCAGCTCCCCTCCGCCCCTGTGTCCGGCCCGCTCCTGGCCTCACCCCACGCCGGCTCGGGACGCCCACATGGCTGGTGCAAGGTGTCGGGATTCCAGAGAAGGACAGAGACCTTGAGCCGAGGACGTGTGTTCCACAGGTAACCCTCAAGATGTGTTTATGGCATAATCATGGGGACAATATGTGATCTACAAGTTGCACTGTGTTGATTTGCTGGTTAACACATTTGTTTTCATCCCCCATACACTAACCGTAAGGGCGTGGCGTACACACGTAGCGTCAATACATTCATATGTATTGGGCGGTGGAGTAATGTATGAGGCAAGTTGCAGAGGAAGGCTTTTGGACCGCTTGGTTTCAAGACACAGACATCTGGTTATGACGGTCTGTCCTGTGTCACGAGACCTTGATCAGCGGAGATCATTTTTAGGCATGACGCGAGGCAAAACGCGTTCGGCGCGTTAACAAGGGCGTGTGAAGTCTTCACTCCCACGAGAACCAGTCTGCCTTGCGGATTCATCGACAGATCATGCGCTAGACAACAGCGAGACAACGCAGAATCGTCTGTGTGTGAGAGTTTTCCTCTTCTCAACACTTTAAACTCTGTAGCTTAGTGGAATTCGGCACTGACCCGCCCACAGTGCCATATTCTAGCCCAAAGTTTTCACCAGGGACACGTCTATAGTGAATTACTTACACACTGGTGTTCCTTCAGGTCCCTGGCTCAGCTCGACCTTATCAAGGGGTCCTTGCATGAGCATCTCTCTCTTTCTCCTTCCGTGAACGACCTCGAATCAAGTCGTGAGACTTGCCAGTGCTGCTGCCTTCACCTTGATTCATCCTTCTTACTTTTTTTTCCTCTTTGATTCACCTCTCTCTCTCTCTCTCTCTCTCTCTCTCTCTCTCTCTCTCTCTCTCTCTCTCTTCCTTTGATTCACCCCTCTCTCTCTTACACCCTTCCCTTTGAATCACCCTTCCTCTTTCCCTTCCATTTAATTCGCCCCCTCTCGCTCCCTTCCCTTTACCCCAAGCAACACACGGGGTTTACACAACTAATGCCAGTTTTTCCCTCATAATACAATCCACCGAAGTTGGTAATTCAGACTGTTTTGTATTCCTAATGCAACATATTTTCTTCCTCAGATTGAATGTCATATATTCTTCTGATTGGAATAGATTTGGTAGAGAGCCTTGTTTTCGTAACGAGAAAGTTACTCCGATGCCGTATGATGGTACAGCCATGACTATTAATAGTGCAAGTACCACTGCATCAGTAGCAAAAGTAGTAGTAGTAGTAGTAATGGTGATGATCGGATTAGCAGCAACAGTCGTAGTAATGCGAAAGTTCGCAAGCGTATAGTACATTCTGCAACCATCGGAATGCTAGTAGTAGTGCTAGTATTAGCTGTTGTTGTAGTAGTAGCAGAAGTAGTAGTAGTAATCATAGCAATATTAGTAGCTTTGGTTTCAACGGTAGAATTTGTAGTAATAGTAGTTTAGCAGTAGTAACTTTAGTAATAATAGCAGTATTTATAGCAGGTGTAACAGGTCATTCATAACAAAGTTGTATTTTTGATGAGAGAATCGAGACATTTCAAGAATTGTATACCTAAGGTATTACTTAACGCAAAATTAACGGTGTCCTTAAAGCATTCATCTCTGCCTCTAAGGCGGACATGTCTTTGAAAGGGGAGAGAAAGAGCGAGAGATAGGAAAATACATTTAAAGAAAGAGATTTTACGAATTAACGAGAGTGGGTTATGTAACGTTTTAATAATGTTAACGATGTCTTTTTTCCAGAGCTGAGGAGGGAGGGAGGGAGGGAGGCGTCTGGGAGGGGTGATCCTCGAAGAAAACGAGCGTTAATCTTGGGATTCCGTGAAAACGGGAAGAGGTGTCTGGATGGCATACTTCAGTAAATTCGCCTCGTTTTTCAGTGGTAGATTATAATTACCGTTCTGTCCTCCTTACTTTCCAATTACCAGTTACTGCGTTTGAAGCCGTGCATACGTATGTCAGTACTTCATCATACCCTTCCTCCCCCCCAAGTAGTCCAGCCTGTAAGTCACGCAGGATAGCGATCAGAGATATCTTACGTTATCTTATAGACGGTCCTTTCTGTAGATAGCGACTAGAATCACTAGAGAGGAATTAGAATCACAAGAAAAAAAATCTGACTTTGGGATGCATCAATGATATGGCACCACTTGTTAAAAGTACTTATGGTAGGTTAGTAGTAGCGTCAACAGTTGTAGTAATAGTAGTAGTAGTAGCTGTAGAAGTAGTAGTAATAGTTGTGCCAAGAGAGCAGAAGTCGGGATGACATTATTATCATCTTAATGATAATCAACACTATTAATGCTGTCATCATGACCAATTTGATTCATGTCGTAGTAGTAGTAGTAGTAGTTGTTGTTCTAGTAGTAGTAGTAGTTGTAATAGTAGTAGTAGTAGTAGTAGCAGTGGTAGTGGTGCAGAAAAGACAAATTTAGGGCAGGAAATGTTGCCTCATCGTCATCATCGTCATAAATAGTGGCACTTGCCTTGCCAACGTTAAGATCTGGCCTTCAGCCTCTAGACGCAGCGGATCGGTCCCGGTGACAGTCTGGGGGGGAAAGGGGCACACGGTGTGTCCCGGGTCGCCAGTGACAGGCCAAGGGGGGTGAGTGAGGGGGTTGGGGGGGCAACGATGTGTCCCAGGACGCGAGGGAACAGACGCATGTATGATGGGTGGGTCCAGCACGGGGCGGGGGGGGGAAGTGGTATGGTTGTACGGGAGTGGACATAGATCTCCCGAGACGGGAAGGGACAGGAGGAGTCCTCGGTCGAGATGATCTTGTTGACATACGAAGGTCTTTAATCTCATTCGAACGCACAGCGAGTCGAGATAAACAATGAAAAAGCAAGAGCCGCGTAAATGAAATGTCGAAGATTCATGATTCACTTTGATTCAGTGTGATTCATTTCAGAGACTGGGTGAATCTGATCCACCACTCTACGGAACTGTGAGCTGAGTTCATGATAGACAGATTCACAGATTCATAGACTGATAGACAGCCAGTTAGATCCCCTTCTCTGGGGCTCCAGCAGCGTTCAGGAAGCAGGCCAAGTCCACTGAGTGGCACCACAGTCCCAAAGTAAGAAATGTTCATCATCTTCATTGCGGAGTCGAGACCTGGAGCACGATTGGTCTGAAATTGAATCGGTGTTTGAAATGGTTGAGGAATTGGCGGTGTTCAGAACGCAAACAAAAAACGGGAATCTCGTATGGGCCTGGGGAGTGTAGTCAGAGAGGGGGTGAGTTCGTCTGGTGGAGTTGAGTTTAAAGAGAGGGTCAGGAGGAGCTATTCTTTCGTGCTTATCGTGTCATTTTTAGCGTATTGTGTTTGGCCGGGAGAAGGCAGGACCTGTCGGTATAGGGTGTTGAAGTTTGAAACTGTGGTAAAGCTCGTCACTTCTACTTGAGTGTTGATGGCTTACTTAAGAAGCTGTTATGATTGGATGGGTTCGACGCCTCGTAGAGAACCAAGGATGTTGAGGTGAGACAGTATTAGAAGTGTTTCGTTGTAGAGGTGTTGAATGTTTGTCTGCTCACTGGCAGTCGGTGATTGTTCTGGGCGCTTTGTTTTGTCAGCAACTTTTTTGTTTCCTTTTTTTTTTTTTAGGATGAATTTCATAGTTATGCAATTCATTTACGTCGCCAGCAAAAGCGCTGTCTCGACTGACGTCCGCCAAACCTCTGACTGCTGCTGCCCCCCTCCCCCCCGGGTGAGGCTCTGGGCTCACGTCACAGCACAGCCTGGCCTGCTCCGGTCAGCTAAGCATGTTTCCCACTGCCTGCAGTCCAGAAAATTACAGGAATCACATCATTAAGGCCAAAAAATGAATGTATATATGCGCTAAGCACAGCTCACCGCCGCGCCGCCCGGCCAGCGAACAAGCGGCCACAGAGGTTATCGTGTCGGCCAGGCGTTCGAGTCTGGCATAATATCCCATTCACGCCCGCTGGACCCGTGAGAGGCCTGGGGGTTTAAATTAAGTAACTAGAATCAAAGTGAACCATTCTGCAACAATGCCATTCACTTATGAAAAAAGGGGGAATAGTCTTCCTGCGACCTTTCGTTCACGCCGGAACTGGTCCCGTCCCTTCCGTGGGAGTGGCGGTTGCCGGCGGTCGCCAGAGCGCTCAACTCGCCCACGGGCTACCTACGTTCACACTCTACTTTGTTTATCTCCAATTTTTTGTTACGAATTATTGCTATATTTATTTTTTTTTTATAAGACTCTCTGTCTCTATAATGATTAAGACCTCTTAAGATTTAATGAATAATTCATTTATTCAAATGACTATAATAAAGTTAGTCAAACTTGTTAGTAAATTATTGTAATATTTATATAATTTGTATCAATTGGTTCACGTATTAAACTTTTCCCAGTGTGTTGTAAGAATTTCCTGTGTAGATTCATCTGCCAACGTCGTGTTCGTCTCTTTCCGGTTTGCCCACTTTCCCACAGACTCACACTACCGCTTCCCTCACAGACACAGCTCCACCACCCCCTCAAAAACACAGCAACCACAGACACAAAGCAACACCCATCAAAAAAAAAAATATGGCACTATTAAACCTACAGACACACAGCGCCATTACCACGGACGCTGCCGACACAGACACAGACCTACACAGCACCACTGCATTCTGAAGACTTCCTCTCTTTCCTCCTCCTCCTCCTCTTCCTCTTCTTCCTCCTCCAGTTCTTCTTCTTCTTCTTCTTCTTCCTCCTCCTCTTCCACATCTTCTTCTTCCTCCTTCTCCTCCTCCTCTTCTTCTTCCTCCTCCCTTTTTTCCTTCTGGTGGGTAGTAGCTGGTAGACAGCCACCGACCAGGGAGGTACTGCCCGCTTTGGTATCGGGAGGGATTTGTTAGTGGCGGTTGTGCCTGCGAGCCACCATTTCAGTGCCTTTCGAGTCTCACTCCCTTGGCCTAAGTTGCCTTTCTTTTGTTTCTGCCTCACCTATCCGTTGGCTGCTGGCATCAGGTCCACAATAATACACTCTCTCCGTCTCACACATAACACTTGACAACACGTAACTCACAACCTTGATAACGTGTAACACAAGACCCTATCGTGATAACTCTAGCCTTTCCTGCGGTGAGCGCTACGCGCTGATTCCTGCTTTATGGTCACATCTCGTCGTAAGTACTTGAGAGTAAACACTCACTCGTAAGTACATAAGTACCCCTCCTACGACACATTACGCTTAATGGGATCTCAGGAAATCGCAGCTTGAGTTTCCTTCCTCCATTCTTGCACGTGCGTGCGTTTTTTTACGAGCTAGAGATCCTCCTACACTACCCTCGCACGTGCGTGCATTACTACGGACCAGAGATGTTCCCTTGTACACCACCCTCGCACGTGCGTGCGTTACTACGGGCCGGAGATGTCATCCCTACACCATCCTCGCACGTGCGTGCACTACGCGGACCAGAGATGGTCTCCGCACACCACCCTTGCACGCGAGTGCGTTTTTCTTTTACGGGTTAGAGATGTTCCTTCCTGCAGTCCATCACATCCCAAAGATCAATCCTCCAGCCATCAACGAACATCAGTTATCTTCAACCTGTAATCATCAGTTATCATCAACCATAAACCATCAACTACCATCAGCCATTTATTATCAACATCATCAATCGTCATCAATCATCAACCATCAACCATCTCTTTATCATCAAAACATCAACCAACGTCAAGCAATTACCATCAACTGCCATCAACCATGAACCGTCATCTGTCATTACCCGTCAACGTCTTCCAGTAATCAACCTTCTTCAGTCATCAACTCCCATCAGCCATCAGTCATCAGACATCATCAGTGTGCTGACATCAAAATTTTGGTTTGCTAAAAATTCATCATCAATTAGGGTTTTTTATTCTTCAGACTTCTGGGTCATCAATCTATCGTATACCCGGGTACTGGGTCATCAGTCTATTGTATGCCCGGGCATTGGGTCATCAATATATTGTCTCTTCGTGTTCTTTGTCGATAATCTATTGTCTATCCGAGTTCTAGATCATCAATATGCTTTCTATTCGGGTCTTGGGTCATCAACATTACGTTTATGTAGGTCTGTGACTCTAAATAAATCTGTCATGTTGCAAGACAACCAAGTGGCAACACAATAGTATTGTAACGATACCATGTCACAACACCATCATGTGTGGGCAGCACTACCACATTGGAAAACTACCACATGACAACATTGTCATGTGGCAACAGTGCCGTACCATATGACGTCACTGTCACGTTGCAACACACACTCTTGTCATTAAACGCAATATCCCTCAACAATAGATGTGTTGCAATGCAGAAAATGTGACAGGCAGTTTGATTTAATTAACAGAGATGATAATTTTAACATCTAAGCTTAAAGGTCACCATAGCCCTGGTTCTTATGTTAATAGCCCTTGTGCCATGTTGATAGCCTGAGTGCCTTTGTTAAGGATCATAGTGCCTATGTTTAGGGCCAGAGTGCCTATGATTATAGCCCCAGTGCCATATTAAGAGCCATAGTGTCTTATCTTAATCGTTCGTCTCTGTGTTAACAGCCCCAGTGCCTATGTCAAGTTCCTATGTCAAGAGCCCCAGTGCCTATGTTAATAGCCCTAACGCCAGTTGTAATAGTCCCAGTGTCGGTGTTGATAGCCCCAGCGTCCTTGCTAATAGCCCCAGCGTGTATGCTAATAGCCGTGGTCGGCGATAAAGACAGGACGGGTTGCCTCGGGTGGGAGTAGTTTCGGTCGGCTTATCTAGGGCGGCGCTGGTGGACAGAAGGAGGCAGTTCTCCCGCCCGCAGGTCATCTAGAAACACAATATACTCTCGTCATATCGAAGTCAACAGCAGCGTCTGTTGGGTAGACGGTAGGTAGGGTAAGGTTAGGTTCGATCCCGGAGCGAGAGAGAGAGAGAGAGAGAGAAGGGGGGGGGGGGGAGATAGAGGTGCTGACGAAGTCATCGCGAGTAAGGGTCGTGTCTGGGGAGTCGAACCCGGCTGCCTGATCTTATACGGCAGGTGCGTGACCTCGCGAGTACTCACCGTTTGCCTTGCTTCCTTTTGCCTTCCATTGACTTTTTTCTCCTCCTCCTCCTCCTCCTGGTGGAAAGCACGCCTCCCTCCCTCCCCACAGGGGTTTGTATGTGTGTGTGTGTGTGTATCGGCTGATGGAGGCCATCTCACAGAGCGACAATAATCAACTCTCTTAATTATCACAAAAATTACGAAAAAAAAAAAATTCAAGATTTAGATTCCATCCTGAAGCTTGGCTAGCTTCCCTTCCCACGGGGACACACGGCGGGGAAACTCGCGTTTTTGTTTATCCCCCGATGATGAGGATCGACCGACCGAACTCTTCCTTGTGGCCTCGAGGACGCCCCCAGAATGCCGCACAGCACCACCTCGAGTTCCGCCCACAACAACGACAACGGCAGACGACCGTAAAATTCTCGGTGGACAGTGATCAACGCGTCCAGGTATCACCCCGAAGGACCGACAGTGGAAGGCAAACAAGTGGGAATGTTTTCCATAATTCATACAGTTTATCGATGGCGTCCTGAATGGCGTTGATCCCGGGTAATTACCGACAGAAAGGATCAGGATGTTTTACAGCCATCCACCTGACAGCTTAATGGGTCACACGACGCCTCCTCCAGTTAATTTATAGTCTCTTTCTTTCTTCTCTCTCTCTCTCTCTCTCTCTCTCCCCCCCCCCCCCCTGTATCATTCGCCGTTTCTGGATCTCGATATATCATGCAATTCTTATACTGTATCTCTTCCTGTATTTTACCGTGTCTTAGTCTTGCGCGATGCGTAAGTCTTGAAGTTATGTATGTGTTTTTTTTTTTTTGCCTCCTTTCTTATCTTGATTATTTGTTTGGTTTGTTTATTTCCCCCGGGGGAGAATGCGTGTATTTGTTTATTCAATAGTGTATGTCCGTTTGTGATTACTATTTACGATCGCTAGGTTTGGGTAACAGGGGTTATAGAGTGTTACGCTCCTGGCAAAAATAGCAATAATTCCCACCCTAACAGATCTATCGGAGAGACCCCAACATTCCTCCCTGGCATGTAGCGCTAAACTGAGCATGTCTGTCCATACTGAACAGTCTTTCAGCACGTTTTGCATTTTCCTTTTTAATCCGGCTGCCGCATTTACCGTGAGAATTTATAAAGGTGAATTATCCCAGGTTGTACCACCCTTAAATACACTCCCGTAGGTCTGTCAGGCTATCATATTTGCATCGGGAGAACACAGTTCTCTCTCTCATTGGTTGTTGCAGGATAAACAATGGCTATTATTGGCCAGCGAGGTTGACGTCATCGGTAAAGCTTATGTATGTAATTGGTCAGATATCTTCAGCCCGATTCAAATATGTTGTCGAGAGAGAGAATGAACTGAATGCTGATTGGCTAGTTATTTTCACCATTCGTTACTGCCGTTGTCATTGGAGGGTTTTGTTCCCTAGATTTTGCCATTGTCGAGGTTATTATCTCCCGTCTAGCAGGGTTGTTAGTTATTGGGTATGTCGTTGAAGTTGTCGACATTTGTCGCATTTCTTGGTTCCCTGTGTGCCAGACCACACTACCGTCACCTTCATAGCAGCAGAGATGAAATAACTAGTAGTTATAGTCTTGACTGTCATAGTAGCTGTAACAGTATTGCGGCAAGGAGTGAAAGAAGTAGTAGCACATGTAATAGTAGCAGCGATAGTAGTTGTTGATGTTGCAATAGTAGTGGTAGTAGTGGCAAAGCGTGTACTGTAAAGAGTGTTTGTATCAACATGTCTCTCAGCCACTGGGATGAAGAGGAGCCAATGCGCCATCAGCCCTGGATGTTATCTTCAAGTTCATAACGTGGCGAATGAGACTGTCGTATGCCATGCAGCATTTTGGAATACGCGATGGTATAAAAGCTCTTGCCTACCTACAGACGCAGGTCGTGAGGACTTGAAACGGAAACCAGCCACAGAGGAGACCATGGAAGCAAAGGGGACGCAATTGCGGGAATGGCGCAGCTGAAACAGTTTCTTTGGGAACATTAATTGGAAAATGGAATTTGCACAGCGTGAATGTAGGACATTGTCGACGGGAGGGTCTGCGAAGTCTATAACGAAATGGGAGGTTGATAAATGGTTACTTACGTCAGGGAACAGAACGCCACCACCACCACCACCAGCAGGAGCGGCGGCATTATCAACAGCATTTTTAAAACACAGCGTTATTTTCAGCGTCACCCAACGCCCCCGCCACCAGTGACAAAAGTAACCAACTGCAACGCCAGCACCAACAACGCCAACGCCAACACCAGCACTAGGAATAACATCATCCCCACCATCACCATCACAAACAACAGATAAAGCGAAGGAAGCAGCTGAGACAAAACAGCCCATCACCACCACCACCACCACCACCACAAGATCAGCAGCAACAAGAACAGAAACAGCAGGAAGAGGAGCAGCAGCAGCAGCAGCAGTGACAGCATTAACAGCAGCAGCAACAGCACCACAACCAACGTAGCAGCAACAGTGACAGCAGCGGCAACAGGAAAAAAAGCACATCAGAATTTCAGCATCAACAGCAGTAGTAACAGCAACAATAACTGTTGCAGTACGATATTAGTAGTAGTAGTAGTAATGGTAGTGGAATTAGTATGGTTAGTAGTAGTAGTAGTATAGGTAGTAGCAGTTCTTAACCACCATGTAGTCCTCCTGAAACGTTTAACTTAATTTTCTTAATTGCCTCCGCTTATTTTCGTGCTCCTTAACTCATTACTATATATCTTCGCTTATCCACGTGGATCATCGCTCATCCGCGTATATCTTCGCTTACCCGCATATTCTTCGCATATCCGCATGTGTCTCCGCACATTCGAATATTCTTCGCTTATCTGCATATGTCTTCACATATCCGAACAGTTGCTCTCTCCTCCGCATATACATGGGTAATGTCTTTAATTTTTTTACGTATTTTATTTCTCCATATTGTCAATTTCTGTCCTTCTTCATGTGATACTTGTTATCACTCTTCCTTACTTTCTTGTCATTTGTTTCTCATCCTTTTACGTCTTCGTGTCCTGATTAATCCTCTTCTCCTTCATCATCGTCTTCTTCCTCCCTTCGTCTCGTCTCTTTACCACCGTTCTCATCATAGTTAATTTCACCGCAGTGTTCTCATGGCTGACGCCACCAGATGACAAGATATTGTTGCCCGTCCCCAGTCCGTCCTCCAGTCTGTTTCTCCCGCCATGCAGCCTCGTCTTGGACGGAGTCCCTCTGTTCCTCTCGTTCCACTCCGTTCCGTATCAAGGACCATACCCCGTACAGTGTGTGAGTGTGTGTGTGTGAGTGTGTGTTCTTTCCCTATGTCTGTTAATTCTTTTCCCACTTCAGTATGAATTTTCCCGTCAAACGCCAAGTTCTTGAGCTCGAAGTCCGAATCTGTGACTCGCACGGAGCGATTCCTGAGGTTCGTTGTCTCTCGCTGTAGCCTATCATAATTGCGGGTCTAGACTGGTCCTTGTTCGGCGCGGTTGGGTATATA
>JAYMFT010097073.1:0-13865 GCA_038088735.1 Panulirus argus | reverse complement strand
CCCTATCCAGATACATAAATGTCACGTAAAAAATCCATCAATTACTCTAAGTATTTCTTACACACATTCTTCAAAGCAAACACCTGATCCACACATCTTCTACCAATTCTGAAACCACATTCTTCCTCCCCAGTCTGATGCTCTGTACACGACATCACCCTCTCAGTCACTACCCTCTCAAACAACTTAACAGGTACACTCAACAAACTTATACCTTTCCTAGTTGAACATTCAGCTTCATCCCCCTTGTCTTTTTACAGAGGCACTACGTGACTTTTTTCCCGCCAATCCTCAGGCACTTCACCATGATCCATACAAACAGTGAAAATTCCAACAAACCAATCAACAACAGAGTCATCACCTTTCTTAACAAAGTCAACATTAATACCATCCCCTCCAGCCGCCTTGACACTTTTCATCTTAAGCAAACCTTTCACCACGTCTCTCTACACCAAACCACTTTTAATGACTCACTTCGTATACCACCCGGACCCCAGCACCCTACATCTGCTACCCAATCGTCAGACACATTCAACATTCCTGCATAATACTTACACCATTCAGTACCTGTTTCCACTTTCAGTTTTGCCCCCTTCACCGATGTTCCTATTTGTTTCTGTCCTTTTGATACTCGCACATAAACAATCTTTGAGTGCGAAGGAGCAGTCCTGAGTGAGGAATAAAATTCATGCACAAAGTGTAAAAAGAAGAAATACTAATTACAACATGAAAGACCATGTATCACTTGAGCACACTCTAGACATGTGGTTGAGTGTGTGTGTGTGTGTGTGTGTGTTTGTGTGTGTGTGTGTGTGTGTTTGTGTGTGTGTGTGTGTGTGTGTGTGAACCGATAAGCTGTATGCAACTCAGCCGCCCCGTGTGAATGTAAGAGGAACTAAAAATGTAATGCAAATCGAAAGAAAAAACAAAACAAAAAGGAAAAATGATTCTTATTCTCGAGATTTTTCCTTCACTCCTCCCTTGCCACGCCAGACTTACCGCTGTACTTTATATACATTTATTAGTCACCTGATTCTCAACCGGTAACAGCATTCATTTCATCATCTCATTCCTTACACATTTATAGTAACTATACTGAGATACCCTCAAATATCAACTCATGTACGCTTACGCTTATTTAGATATTCATAGTCACAACGCAAGTGAATCTCTTTATCTTAGACCCGAAAAAGAATAGAGACAGAACAAATAGGAGATTATAGCGCCAGTTGTTTCGTTGTTTGAGATTAAACCTCCCCTACAACTCAGGAGGTGCTGCGGGCCCTATGCTCTAGGGCGGCCCGCCGGTGGTGAGGGACCTATAAGCACTTGGCCCTTGTAGGAGGTTGGGCTTGTTATCCCACCCTGGTCCCCACCAGAGCCAGGATTCCTCTGCGTAGCGCCAAGGAGGGAAACAGCTCAAGTTGAAGGCAAGTCGTCTGCACCGGTGGACACGGACGTAATCATAGCAATAAGTAGAAATCCACTTCCTTAAAGATATACTGTGACTTAGCTTCAGCTCATGCGCTTTAATCGCATTACTTTTGCTAGACAGAATTTGGTGAAAATATAGAAAACGAAGTGTGCGGGACCCCCCGGTAAAAATGCAGGATTTAACCAAGTAAATTCGTATGTATATATGTAGAAGGCAACCACCGTTTGAAATTGGAAGAGAGATTAGAGGCATATATATAATATAACAAACCCTCTCAACTGTAATCCAAACCTCGTAGAATTGTTTATAAAGGATTAGAAAAAGAAATATGAAAAAAAAATGAAATTCCTTCAAGCAACAAAAAGATACTGAAAAGCCAGTACCACAAAACTGCACAGAAATGATAAATTGTCTTATGAAAACAGTTGCAGATGTTTCGCGTATAGTCTGGCTTTTGGTAGGCTTAAAAACCAGCCAGGCGTTCTTGTAATGAAAAGTTTAACTCAGTTCTGTATATAGCAATAATGTAACACTACAATATAAGAATGACTAACAGACGTTCATAAACATACACACACACACACACACACACACACACGTGTGTGTATGCATGTATGTGTATGCATACATACATTAGAGTAATACAAATAGTAATTACACTTACAAACATTATATACACACATACATAAGCACTTAAATAGGAGTTCAAATAATTTTTCTCTAACATGTAACTTTTCCATACATGTGCATTGGCACAACATATTTCGTGGAGACAATCCACCTCATCAGGTGCTAATAATTAATAAAGTTATTTAAATCTCAACAACACAACAGAAGTACCGTCCGGCGTCTGTCCTCATAGACAACACACTGGCCTGACCGACAGTAACCGTTAAAAGGGAGAGCGCGGTTAAGGGGGATTGCATGGCGGGGGTTGACCTGGGTAGCTAAGTGTGTCTTGTACCACTTCTCTTACGTTTTCGTTTTTTTGTCAATTATCTCTGTTTGTTTACCAGAGTTTTCGTCAATATATTCTTCGTGATGACTCTGTGTTAAGGGCGTCATTGCGGTACCGCATCAAGAGGAATGCTGAGAACATGCTGAATGTACCGTACTTCCCTTATCCACCATAAACGGTACGCTGACATAACCTCTCGAAAAAAAAAAAATAAAGACTTGGATTCTTGAGCAAAGTGATCTTTGAACAATACTGTCTTACCCATTTAGTTCTTTGGCAAGATAGAACCATTTGAGTACAATGACTTGGCTTCTTGGGGTATCTGATCTGACTTATTGCGTTGTGAAATTATCTTGGACACATTAACATAATCAATTAAAATACTCAGCCCCTTTGAGCAATACGACCTGAAACTCTGAAGAGATATATATGATCTAATGGGCACCATTCCTGTTCCGAGGCCAGTCAGACAAGGGATCAGGCATACCTGGGTTGGAAAAACTCTCCTGACTCTGGCTCCCATTGATTATTCATCACTGTCCGTAATCATTGCTAGTACGTTAGGCGTGACGCAAAGCGTTCCTTTATTAAAAGGAAGTGCGATAACCTCTCCTCGTCATCCACGGATAGGTCTTTCTGGTCTTTAGCTAAGGGTATCTCTAACAACTTCTGTCGCTCTACCTTTTCTTCACTTTTCCATTCTGATGATGCCATAGCTGTATCTCCCGTAGAGGAAGGAACGCTCTTTGGTTCCTGTTTTTCCTCTAACTCTGCCTTGAATGACTCCAGCATTCCTTCAGCCCCTGATGCTCCTCTTATATGCCCCTTCCCGTAATCTCTGTCGGAACATACTCACTTGAACTCTTAAATACATTGAACTTAATGCCTGAGCAACGTAGGTTACGATGCTGTGATCCTCCACTACGATCGATTGTGGTACTGAGTCCTATTAATCCCCGTGACAGAGAAGCTATGCTTTCAAAGTGAAAAGTTTGGCCATAATAAGAGATTACACCATCGTATCTACGAACTAAAGTTATCAGTTCAAAAGGAGCGAGTCCATTTTTCTTTTCAAAGAGGGAGAACATTAAGTACAAAGACACTGATCTCGTAAGAGTGAAGGAGTTAACCTGTCACACTAGGGCGGTCACACTACCATATCTGAGGGCTTAAAGCACGTTGTTCAAAGAGGAGAAAACTGCCGTATTCGTTGCTACCATATCATTCTACGGGTCTCAAGTCACGGTTTATATCGAAGAGCTGAGTAGTCTTCTTCATGGGGTTAAGCAGCCACCGGAACTAACTCACGAGACACATAATTTTCCCCCGTTTGGAAAAATTGCAGACTTCTCATACTACGCAAAGCTTCAGTCTTTACCGTGAATGAGAGCGTACGTATCCTCTGCCTCTTAGAATACCTCTTTATCCAATCCTTGGTTCAGGTACTCATTTTCTGCAGCCACACAGGTTAGAGATGTGGCTTTTCAGGATTAGGAAAACCTCTCCCTCCCACGACTTTCATTCAGATTTCATCTCCTCCCGAAATAACTGCAGATTTATTATTCGTGGTGTGAAGCAACAGTTGCTTTCAAAGGATATTACTTTACTTTTAATGAAAATCATATTTGATTCAGTTCATGATTACAACTCAGTCTATTTGTAAGTGCGTGTACCGTACTTTCAGCATAACAAATCATCTTTATCAAGATCGACCTACCTAGAAAACTGCACTCGATACGAATAATGAAAAGGGTAAGATACGTAAGAAAAAACTTTTGCGTAGATTCTTCCATAATGAGATCTTTTATATGGATGAGTCAGAAATTTGATAACGGCTCAGTTTTGAGGGCTTGCAAAACAACTGAAGACAAAATAATTCAGACAGTAACAGACCACTGGGTCCCATCGAGTCTGTTTGTGGTAGCGGAAGATATCAGAATGTCACAAATTAATGTGGTAAAAGTAGGAATGCATACTGTAATTCAAAGAGAAAAACCTGAAAATTGACAATGAGACTAAGGAGGCACAAATAATGTTAGTCTTGGACTTGAAGTTAAAAAAAAAATCTATCAAGTCTATTCTTCAGCGTATCTATGGTACTGCTTTTAACCACTCTAATCGGTAAATCATTTCATACTTTAAATTGTAAATCATTCCAACTGATATTTTCTATGATTCCCGACGAACGAAATGCTGGAGATACAGTTGATAACATTTTGCTTTCAGTTCTGTAAAAGAAAAAAAAAAATAATCCTCTTTTCAGAATAGAAAACCGACAGCCTCCTCTTTTGTCTGTGTTCCAGTGATGCACTCATTGTGTCTCTCATCAGACATATCGAAAAATTAGATTGGCGGACTCAGTGTGCACCTGTGGTGCCCCCGATGACGGCAACTTACATAATCCATTTAACCAGACTTGTGTAACGCTGGGTGTGAAAGATTATACCATCTGTTTTCTGTGGATTTTAAACCTCTAAGATAAGAAAACGTGATTGAGTACCATGATTATTATTTTTTTTTCCGTCCCAAGACTCTTATGTTAATTTTCGATTGTATGATGGCAGAACACTAGCCCTAGAACTCACTAACACCAGCGCTCAAGCACGTCACTAACACCAGCGCTCAAGCACGTCACTAACACCAGCGCTCAAGCACGTCACTAACACCAGCGCTCAAAGTACATCATTATCTCCAGTGTACCATCCGCTCTGGGTACGGTGCTCGTGTTTGTCAGCTTTTGTGGTGATGCCTCCATCTCCCTCTGCCGGGGCGTGTTGCTTCCCTTGCTGAAGAACCCTACACTGAGCAGTTCTGTGTCGAAAAAAAATAAATATAGATCTCTATTTCCTGGATGTTTTTATAAGAGATTTTGGAACCGTTCACGCTGCGTGTGTCTGGTCACCATGATTTTGATGGATCACAGGTAAAGGAAACAACACGGCAGCCTTCCTGATGAATGACGCACTGTTACACTGTACAAGACGTGGCTCGCCCGTGAACACAAGTTTTCTGGACTCCCAGGGTATTGATAAGGTCCTACATGGGATACTGCCCCAGGAAACGTTGGGAGTCACTACGGATCACTGTTGGGTTGCCATGGTTACGAAGTGTACTTTACATTATTTAGCAGTTTAGCAGGGAAGCCATCTATGAAATCATATTGCTGTACAGTACATGATGGCCTCAAGCAACAGCAATATGGTTTGACGTCCTATTTTTGTTTAATCTATTTCATCGGGATCGTATTGATGAACTGTTAATGTACCCAGGTCGATGTGTCAGTAGTATTTCATACAACGTATTCTGTTGTGTTGATGATATTCTGTTAAGTAGTCTCACCAACGTTTTACTGATGTATCTGGTAAGTGGCATCACAGACCATGTTTTACCGTCCACCCATAATAAGGAAGAATGAGTGATATTTATTCCTGTAGCGTAAGTTCGAACTCCTTCCTGAATGATAATCAAACGGTTTCGCTTTAAAAGAATCCTAGTCTTTTGATCGTCTCGGTAGAGCAGCATCTTCCAGAAAACCCTCCTCGCATGTTTACAGTTGTATCAACTCTTGTCGTAAGGTGCATTATGCTTTACTAGGGACAAGCGTATGTGACCTTAACACTGGGTTATGCACTGTTTCTTAAGTAACACAATCTGCTGTCAAACCTGTCCTGATATATGGAATATGCACCATTAGCGTTGACAGAAAGTGCTTGAATAAATCAGAGAAATCCCCAGCACGATTGGTTAAATCAGCTGCGGGCATACGTATTATTTATTGTCTCGAAACCAGTGAGTAAAAGAGAAACGTCTGTCTGTGGTGAAAATTTAGAATTAATCAGATCAATATTTGTAAATAATTCTCGGTCAACGTAGTTTTACTCGAAATTGTGTGATAAGTCTTCCAGTCGAAGCTCATATTATTTGGAATATGACGTTCGTTTCTTTAGGTATATTTAAGATAATGGTTATTATATCAAAATGACACGTTACGTTGATCTATGTTCTGTGGTAATGCTGGGTTGTCAGACAGCGTCTTGCAGCTGTTGCTGGGATTAAGAACCGTATAATTGAATATGATTTAATCAAGTGTATCATTCAACAATGTATTTATCAAGTCTGACGTATACACCACTGGAGTCCTTACACTTTTCTGATAATATATCGTTATATCACATGCATTTCCTTTTCTCACGCCAGTAAATGAGATTACATTGAAAATGAAGTGATATACTTTGATCCTATGCAAGAGTATTTCATACTTACAGTTTGTTTAACTACTTTTTTTTCCCGGAAATTTACTTAGAAACATAATCTAATGTTCACACTGAGTTGCCCGTATCGTCTCAGCTGACGTAAATCATATACATTTTATATAAATCAATCTAAACAGTTGTACCACTGCGCGTCAAAAAGACAAGCCTGGGCCACTGAGAACGGCTTGAGGACAGCGTACCACCGGACCACCGATGGGACGAAATCTTAAGTTGTTGCACTACAACTCTAGTTCCCCTGTCCACATACTGTGAGCCAGTAGCGTGGGACTGGCCGCAGCTTACGAGACCGATTTGTGTCGGTAACTCCGTTAAATCTGTAGTACAGTCCATGCTCATCCTTTGAGCGGTAGCGCAAAGGTATTACAGAGGTCACAAAAGGCCTCTGTCTGACCCCAGAGGGTTGATATTACATAGGATATTTACACTTCACTGTATATGTTTCATTACATATATTACATAGTTTCATATGGTAAGTTTTACCGATCAGATTAAAAAGTGGATACAAAGTGAAAATACGAGAGAGTGGTTTAAGCCCATCGATAGTATAGTGGTATGCTGTTCGCCTACCGTTCTCGGTGGAGGATTATTCACATTGATGTGTTGGAGGTTGGAATTAAAAGAATCCTCATCATCCTTTAAGCTAAATGACCTCACCCAAGACTGCCCAAGACACCCACCCCTTCTACCAGTGTGCCATCGTACCATTCTCCATTAAGATCGTCACACTCAGTGACGCCACCCATTTACAAAATCCCTTCCTCTCAGTTCCGAATTGATTTCGCACTTTTGGTCTCAACAAGACCTTGCACCTCCTGCCTAAGAAAATCCTGCATCACATTTCCTGAGCAACCTTTCCATTAAGCTCCGAACTAACTGTGCACTTCATCTCCAGAATAACCCCGTACCCTAGAAGACTCAAGCCCAAGATATTCAACACAAGCTCATAATTCCGTTCCTTAGAGCCGGCCCAACTGTTACGTTAAATGTTGGTTGAATTCAGAAAACTGACATCGGCTATCCATGCACCCGAATGCTAGTCAGCTCAACGGAGATAGGATGATGAATGGCAATAATCTTCGACATATAGTCCCTCTGTATGCTCAATTCGAATGCACATTTTCTTACTGTGTCTTATGCGTGTTTACTGTGGGGGCGCCTTAATCCACCCCCTCGCCTGCCTGAGGGTAAATGTTGCGCTACTACGAGACGTGAGCTCCAATGTTATATTTAACTACCAGCGTCAGTTGACCATGGTTCTGTGAATACTTCTTTCACTTGGGGTCAACAAATGATGGTTATTACTATCATTATCATCATTATTATTGATGATGACTATCATTATAATTATCATTTTGATTATTTTTTTTACGCTGGGTCAAACAGTATTTTACCCACTGGGTTTCCACTGGACTTATTAACTTACCCATAAGAAGAATATTCTAAGCAAAAATCGAGATTATACAAATATCAATTCTGACGAGCGAAAAGATCAATTTCAAGTGCACTAAGTCAACAGGCGTCACGGGAGAACTAATACCCGTTGCTGTCTTATAAAGTCTAGGCAGTCTCTGAATAGTTGAAGCAATCGACCTTATCTAACCACCAACCTACCTAAGCCCAGTCCCCCCTACCCTAGCCGACCTGAACACATCCTTCGCCAACCTCAAAGTAGCCCTAGCCTACCCCAGCAAAACCCTGGCCTACCTCGACACAACCCCAGACTATCTCATCATAACCGTATCCTGCATCAACATTAACCCAAGCCTACCTTATAATCCAAGCAGCCTCAAAGTAACCTATCCTACCTCAACATATAACCCTACCCTACCTCATTGTATCACCAGCCTATTTTAACATAACCCTAGCTTACTTCATCAAGCCTTAACCTACCGAAATATAATCCTAACCTACCTCAACATAAACCAAGTATACCACAGCGTAATCTAAGCTTACCTGAACATAACCTAGCACACTTATCTCACTGTAAACCTACCTCACCATAATCTTAGCTTACGATAACATTACTCCTGCCTGTCTAAACGCAACTCTACCAAACCTCAAATAACCTAAACCTACCTCGATCAAACCCTAGCCTACCTAAACCGGCTACGCAGCCTGCGTAAAGTGAACTTGAGGTAGCGCATTGAAACTAAAAGATGAACAATTCGGTAAAATGATGTTTGACCCACCGGTGCCAACTCGTCCGCATAGCAACTATTTACTACTACTACTATCAATAATAATCTGTCAGTGTCATTATTATCTGTATTATCAAAAAATCATCGGGAAACTATAAAGAAAATTTTCAGTAATCAAGCTCGGTGGCAAAATATTTTCACAAAAAATGTACTCAATCTTATTTAATATACCCAATCGAAATGAATGTTATATTACACTAAGTGTCGAGGTCTGTGGTACATTGCAATGAAATGGTCATGCGGAAACACCAGACAACTTGTTATCATACATGACAGGATTAGAATAAATGAAATGCCACTGATGGAAAAGATTCAACATGATACAATGATGAATGACACACACACAAAAAAGTTACCTGGTTCGATGCTTCATGTGATTAAGGGACAGAGGTTCATTTTAAGTACGAAATGTCCGTGAAAGGTGAAGTTAAACAAACTTAACTAAGTTACGTTACTATGGAACTTTTGCAAACGAATGTCTTGTTCTTTCTGGCCTAACTTGTCCAGAACCGTTCACAGAGCCGTAAAATATGTCATGGATTATAAAAAAAGTTCCTGGTAGGTACTTCCGAACAAACACACACACACAGACACCGCGGGGAGGGGGGGGAAGAGAGAGAGTGTGGGTGTGTGTGTGTGTGTGTGCGAGGGGTCACACGTGTCGCACCCTAGGGACTGACTGACTACCCACTCTCCACGAACCAGACCCGAGGCTGGGAACACACTGATCTTCAGGAGAACCAGGACCCCAGAGCCAGGCTGCTGCCATCCCCACCATCCCACACTCAGACGTTACTGACCGCGCTGCCGGTCGTACGATGCTGCATCCAGCGACCCGGTGAACTTCTCGCACAGCTCAAAGAAAAAGAAGAGGAAAAAAGATATAAGGGTAGCATCTCCTCCGTCCTCAAAGGTGAGGAGCCAGTAGACAGTGCTTACTGTTGACCTATACTTTAACATTCATCATGTAGATAAATGACACAGATGCTAATTAGTCGTCGAAAAGTTTGAACGATTCTCAGTTCTAATTTGATCGTTTTCTTATGAGATACAGATGTAATACGTTATTTAACGCACGCACTTCTTGATATTATGCCTCTCGCGCAGTTTCCAGAACTGTATTACGCGGAATTACCATCACCGTTCATCGCACAGTTACCGGACTATATCACGCATTATGACCAGACACTGTATATCTCACACAGTTACTAACACATTAATGTCACACAGCTACTTGGGACGAAGTGTTGACATTTACTTGCATTATTGTTGGTGTGTGCACGAGATACAGTCTTGATTATGATGCACACAGTGAGGATTGCTGTGGGAATACTGAGTGTTAGTAGCTGTTGGAGTTTCACAGACATGATAACTGTGTTAGATGTAGTGATCATAACCGTGTAAGTTGCAAAATACATAACATATGTAGCTATGATTATAGTACGAGATGCATAGAGATAATTACTGTGGGTTTATAACTAGAAGAAACAGGTAGTTCTTGTAGGACTACGACTGAGACATAGTGTTCCTAAAAGTAAGAGACTCATAGCTTTTATAACTAATCACTTATAATGATATCTGAGAGTTGTTTGAAGGCGGGCACTGTGAGAAATCAGGGCACTGGGAGAGGTCCAGGTACAGGGAGAGATCCAGGAACCGAGAGAGATCCAGGTACTGGGGTATATGGCAGATTCACGGTGCTGGAATATATGTCAGGTCCACAGTGTTAGTATATGAGGAAGATTCACGATGATGGTGTATATGGCAGAGCTACGTGGTAGTTGTGAACAATCTAGTTGAATCATGAGAAGCCCCTTTCAGTTCTTAATTACAAGGGATACATGGCTGACGGTGTTGGCAAATGCGAGAGATCCTTTGGTAAATGTGGGAAAAGGACGAGATCAAAGTGTTCCTAAATGTTGATGATAAGCAGGTCAATATTCCCAGCGAGTCTTGAGGGCATGAGTTCAATAAGTTTTGGACTGTGAGCAAAATGCATGTTCAGTGTTGGTGAACGTGAGACATTCTTGATCCTGAAGGTTCCACAATCTATAAACGTAGTATATGTGGTCCATACGTATATATGTTGGACTTAGACATAATAGCCCAGGTTACAGTAAGGATATTCACAGCTCTGTATTAGCTGTGGTCTATATGTATACATGCTGGACTGGTACACAATAGCCTAGGTCACAGGTAAGCATTATGACAGCTGTATATAAGCTCTTGTCATTTAACCACCTGACCATGCATGGGTTAGGATTACTGGTAAAAATATGTATTAACTCGCAAGCACTCTTGCACAAATATGTGTGTGTGTGTGTCTCACGTGTGCGTGTGTGTGTGTGTGCTTTCCTTGAAATATCCAGGGGAAACGTGTGCTGGTATGAAAAAATAAATATCATTTCACTGGTTAATTAGGAGTGAATATCTTTGTGCAGGCACGTCCTGCCTCTGGATATAACTCCTAGTGATTATTCATGATCATCATATGTTCATATGCGAGCACAGTACTAAATGTGGTAAACATATCTCTCTCTCTCTTATATATTTTCGTTTGCTCCTCCTGACATCGTTATTAAAAGGAATACTGTGTATGTTACATCAAAATATCTACTTTGACTGGTTGATAATAAGTTATTTTCTGGTTCCCAACCACCTTCCACCTTTTGGAAGACAATTCTCGTCGTCCGATTAACGCCCCCTGTGAAATCTAAACTCCCTGCTCACTCTGAACGTTCATGTGAAATGCAGTAATCATAATGGAAACATCTCTTGGTAAAAACAGTCTAATGTCGCTGTCATTTGACTGGTGGTATGAGTGCTAGAGAGCAGTCAGTCTGCGCTGACTACCTCAGAACATAATCAAGAATGTCGAAATATCTCTTAAAATACAGAGAAAAAACTTAATAAGGTTTCAGTTTCTTTTTTTAATGGATAGGGCTGCTATACGAGACACATTGGAATAATAAGAGCCAAACGTATCTACGGAAAACTGGCAAAATGAGCTGTTTAAATATACTTACATACGACCCCAAAATATACCTCCCCAAATTTTCTTAGCTTAATAGGACCAAAAGGAAGTTAGTTACGCAGTGGGCAGGGCGTACCCCAGCCGGAATAGAGAACTGGTACGTGATGCCAGACCAAAGTCTCCCACAAGCCAGGGTTCCTCCGCTCCTTCACAGACCCTCGACAATCTAATTCCTCCAGGAGTCAGGACGACGCTCCAAATTTAGGTGGTCACATGTGCCATGCTCCTCGGTCAGGCTCAACCCAATAACTGGGTGAGGTGGACCATTTACCCAATTTGTGCTTATTACTGCTTACGTTACAGTAAGAATTCTTGCTTTTAGTCTTCCTGAAGTGCTCACGACATTTATTCTAAGAGAAAAATATTGTGCAATTTCCAGTTTTGAAACGAGAATTTGAGTTATCATGGAGTATTTCCGACAGGGAAATACGTATATACATATGCAAATGGACATAGATGCGACAGTAAGGTTGGGATCAATCAACTAGCGCTGATGATACTGCTGGTCCTCATGTCGTAACATATCATGCAAAAAATGTAACCTCGTAACCGTATATGCACACTATCATCTTTCTCTTTTAGCGCATTGGTGTAATCAAACTTTCCCCTAAAACGTAAGTATACGATTTAAGTAATCTAGTCTAGATTACGCGTCGGAGCAGGACTCAAATAACACTCGATGACTCTGACAGTTTTCTTTAAGAGCAGTTAGATTACAATGGTTAACATAATTCATCCTTTTGTATAGGATTGCTCTGGTCTATTAACCAGGCAGTTGGTATTGTAAAGAAGGTCTCGTTCGCGGTGCACGTCAACGACAGAAGGAGTGAATGTGTTACCGAAATCATAACCGCCAGGCGGCACCACGGGACGCCATGGTTCGTGACCGAACACCCACACTACCCACTTCACTGGCTGGGTCACACCGTTGCCTCACCCAGGCCGCTGTCGGCAGCTATCACGGACCAACAACATCCCAGAAAGGATAAATAAATCAGAAGACGGGGGCCGTCATAAGACGAGCAGCCCGTGCCACGCCAAGACCTGGTGAATGGCACGGCGAGACCAGCGAACTTTGCTGTTCCCGGTTCATGTTTTCCAAACGCGCTGAAGAATCACACACACATATATCTCGAATGTATACGTACTTGGCATGTGTCAGATTCGTTCATTTCACTTTAGCCAAAAGCTCTGCTATGTATCCAGGTTGTGATGAAAGTGTCATGTAGTCCAGCTGTGTCTGTCATGAGAATGTCAGTCAAAGAAAAAAAAAATCGTGTTTGACAGTGCCCAAAACACAGGCCGCAGTCGTTCATGAAACAGAAGCGTCACCTGGGAGTTAAGAACAGTATTCGTAACATCTGACAGTCCGGAATGGTACGAAGAGCAATGTAACGTTGAACTCCTGTGATTTCCTGTTAACAGATCCAACAACAACAGTTAGGTGCAATCCGTCCCAGAGACCTCACACTCTCGAGGTCTTATCTTGCTATTTGTTTGGGAGTATTTGCCAATCAGCTCAGTATCAAAATGGTTTGTCTAACTCATCCATTTAGTCTCTCACCTCTCTCTCTCTCGATCACAAGGTCAGAGAAGCTTGAAGCAAGGTTGCGTCTGGTTGGTACTTGGACTTGCGACTCCTTGGGAATACCAGATGCTACTAATTACTAGCATGTGCAGTGAGGGGCTACGCGCCAACTCTCACAAACGTTAAAATCTCATCATAAGCATTCATTAAAACATGATTACTCTCTCGTTCTTTTTTTCATTTAACACGTAACGTCAAGAGATATCCTGTTACCAGATCCCACATGTACTTGCAAACCGGACCACAAGCAGAAATGAGTATTGTAAAAATATATATACAGCCTTGATGTATTTCTTTAGTAAATGACGAAAGAAAAAAAAGTATAATAACAGAATACCAAGGAAACTATAAAAAAGTTTTCCAAAATATATAAGAAAA
>JAYMFT010097062.1:0-13865 GCA_038088735.1 Panulirus argus | reverse complement strand
TATATATCGAATAAATTTTGCAAAGAAATGCATCATGGATGCTATACAAAGAGAACAGTATATCCTTTTCCAGGTTTTATGGTGAAAGTCGGGAACTGAGGTGAACTGGTGACATGATATTATTTCGTAATTTATATTCTAACTAGATCCGAGGATTACATATTTGCATATGATTATGCAACCAGCTGGACAGTTGTAAGAGTTGATGTGAGGCTATGCTAAATTGGAGATTATTGATGTATCATGCAACACCTATGGACGTTCGTCACGCGGGTGTGTTTCATCTTTGCGGTTATCGTGCAAGCTCAAATAATATCTCTGTGTGCCCTTGTTTCCCCAGTTTTTAACCTTCAGGTATTAGATTGTTGGGTTAAAGGAGAGAATTACTTCGTCCCTAAACTCTTGGTTTGACTTATGAGAAACAGCTGATTCGAGCTTGTTAACAATGGTGTAGGTGTTTCAAGAGGTCACAGTGGTACGCGTCATCTAGTATATGCAGGTAAACCACAGGGGAATGAGACACGGTGAGTTCTCAAGTGCACTTTCGGCTAATGATCATATCATCAGGGGCAATACAAGAATGAGGCATAGAACAGTCAGTTGATATACAAGGAAGAGACAGGCTTGTTGCCAGACTCGAACGCACCATCCCGAACACCATCATCCGGGAACGTGTGTTTAAAACGCGTCCCAGTTACGTCTCTTCATTGTATATCAACTGACTTCTATAGCTCATTCTTGTATCTCCCCTGGTGATGTGATCATTACACGAAAGCGCACTTGGGAACTTAGTGTTTCATTTTCCTGTAGTTTACCTACAAATGTTATAGGGGTGTACGATGTTGTATGTTTGTAGGTACGTTTACATTTGTATGTGTACGAATAATGTGTATGTGGGTGCGTCTGTTTTTGTGTGAGTATATGTTTAAGGGTGTAAACATGTGTATGCGCACGGTTATGTGTATTTGAATGTGCACGCGAGCTTCTGTGTAATTACCTATTTGTGCGGGGCGGAAATTCTACACTCGTGCGGCCCCAATTGAACGCGGGTTGGTTCATAAGAATATAGTAATCATAACTGAAGCCTGATCCCTGGATGTTACAAGGATTTTGTATTTCTTTCGATTCCAGATTATGATGGGAACGATCCTTCTACGTCGATTTTCTAAGACATACCAGTATCAAAATGATGATTATTAGTTCAAGAGATTTGAAAAGGAAGTATTATTTTTCAGGCCTTTGATAATACGATCCATTAGGTAGATATGTATGACGTTATCTTATGATTACATCAGACTAAGGTAGGATGATTACCGGAAGTTATGTAGGTTATCCCAGAGGCGTGGAGAGCCAGCAGGGGACCTCGCTTGGTCCCTGGTCTTTCTTTATAACATCTTTTTAGACACTGATGAAAAAATCTCAGATTACACAAGCAACATGCCAGTAAACAAAGCAAAATTACAGCAACGTCCACTTTTTGATTAAAATATGTTTAGAGAATAACATCAGTTCATATCAAATAAATATATAAACAAGAGATGTATTAATTATCACGGTTATTTTGGTTATTCTTTATAATTCAAAGTCGTTACACTTAAGAATGCTAAACAATGTCTTTCAGATTAAATGAAGTAAGAGCCTAACAGTGCTTTGGGATTTCCTGGTGGCATACAGATCAATACATAGAAATATGAATCATTATAAATATTATATTAATCTTTCTTAATGTATCAGTCGTGCATGGAAAATTCGGAACAGTATGGCTTTTAAGAGTAAATGACGGAGTGAGGGCGAGAATTTACGTTTAAAGTTAAAAGCTACATCCACCAGCTTTAAAATCTTTGGTATTGTTCTCTTGTGTTCAGGGTAATTCTTACACCACATACACTTTCA
Source organism: Panulirus argus (assembly GCA_038088735.1). Classification (NCBI taxonomy): domain Eukaryota; kingdom Metazoa; phylum Arthropoda; class Malacostraca; order Decapoda; family Palinuridae; genus Panulirus; species Panulirus argus. The sequence goes on along the minus strand of JAYMFT010097062.1, from coordinate 11,972 downwards.
TCATATATATAGCATTTGTCACTGACGAAGGTCAAACACTCCTTTATTCACACCACCAGGAGTTTAACTTACCATAATGATTCTCAGCTAAATACATCTACATAGTCAGACATATCACTGAAACTCCCTCACACAGTGAATGCGATCTGGTGTCATGATTCATTTAGATGTTGCATGACAAATACACTTAACTTAGTAAAATGGTCCTTATGCTTCTTATATTTTCAGAGTGTGCTTTGCTGTGCCTTACGACAACCGCAACGAATGTCGCTAATGAAACGAACTTAGGCCAACTCACTCTCAAAACCCTAGCTACACAGACTGGCATCAACCACAACTGTTTGCGTAGGAATCTTATCGCCAAAACCAACAAATTTGGCGAAACAAGTGCAGTATTGAGTTCGTCTTGCGGCCGGCAGCGTGGTGTATATCGTGCGGCCGGCGGCATCGAGGCATCCTGCGGCTGGCAGCGCGGAGTAGCAGAGAAGGATGCTGCCTCACGTGCGACAGGTGGTGACCAGGGTGCGCGGCAGCACGTGCGTTGCCACCACTCTCATGTCGCCTAGGCTCATGTGTTCACCCTGCTGTACCACCTTCGGCGTAAGTTCATATTGTTAGAATGGAATAAAGAGAACATGTACACAGTAATAAAAAAAAAAATGCATCTTCCCGGATGGTTTCGATTTATTTAAGATGAATGTAGATTTCGAAATGATTAATACCCATCATCATGTTTCGACGGGGTTGGTAAGTGTGAATGAGACAAATTTCGTGATAAACAGGGTAGCCCCACATTATATTCCACATTATAAATGAAATCATTACAATATTCTTAATGGCAAATAACAGGAAATGTCGCTGGCAGTTCATATATTACAATATTAGGAAAGGAAAGTAGGGTTAACAGTGGAAGGCCAGACCAATGTGTATGTCTCAGAATCCTCCTTCCTTAGTGTCATATTGTTTCACGAAAAAGTGGTAAGATACTTTTTTTACATGTGTTATTAGCTACAAGTACGTAATAGCAGAAATTCTGTATAATTTAGACATGTTTCTTGCGTATGACATGAAACACCTGTCATACCACACGGTACACCTTTGCCTCCCAGCTTAAACTCCATCCCACCAGACATATACACTCATCAGAAGCCACATTCTTCAGACAACCACAAGTAAAACACTTTACCGTGTGCACTCTGGACATCACCCTTTCTTACAACACTATAAATACTGTTTCAGTATCCTAAGACTCTTCATGTTCATGTTGCATATATGACAATGAAGATCTTCCCAAAATGCTTGGTTTATAATAATGAAATTTGATCTACGTGCATAAGCGAATTAATTAATTTCATCGAACACAACTCCCTTGATTATTACTATCAGCTATTTAATGTTATCAAATATATATATATAAAATTTTTTTTTCAAAACTGATTGCCAGTCTGATAATAATCATACTTCTGTATGACAGCTCTATTCAGTTTCATTAGAATTTGACCAGTGTTAGTAATTGAAATTAACTTGTAAATAACTCAAAAAACACTGAGTTTTCTAAGTAAGACACACAACACATTTGTTTTGAATTTTTCATCATTGCAATAGCAAGTTCACCCCTTCTTGAAAGTACGTACATAATTTGTTCCCTCTTTTGAATGTTCGTAGTTCCACCCCCATCCCCCATTACTTGAAGAAATTGTGGATACATACCTGTATTCATAGCATCTTCCAGAAGCCCTTCATGTTAACCAGTTGCACATTTCCTTAGATCCATGAATGTCATATGCCATTCACTTTCTTTCTGCAGGCATTTCTCATACAAATTCATCAAAGCAAACAACTGGTCATCACATCCTTTACTTTTCTGGAAATAACATTGTTTCTCCCCAGTTACTTGTTTTGAGCATTGCCCAGCATACTTCATACGTGGTACTAATGTAATTTGAGCATTCACTTTTCTCCCCCATGCCTTTATATAAGGACATTGTACATGTGTTCTGCCAGTTTTCAGGCACTTAACATTGGACCTTACAAACAGCAAAATAGAATGACAAACCAATCAACTTTGCTGTCATCCGGTCTTGAAAGACTTTACTGCAATCCATCCACTCGTGTTGCTTTGCCATATTATGATAGAAATCATGGTTATGCTTTCATATTAAATCTTAAAATGCTTCCATAATGTTATAAGCATTGTTAGTCTTATGATGGAAAAGAGTGTGCCTGTCTATGTGTTGGAGTTATATGAGTAGACCAGTTTCATAGTACCTAGTTGTAATTAATAATGAAAAATATGTATTTTTTCATAATCAGTAAATCAGTATATATATTAAGCATATAGACTCCCACACATCACATTGGAAGCCTCAATCCATTCTTTCTTGTTCAGGTTGGACCATCATTGCCTCAGGGACTATGGAATCCTCCCTCAGCTGTGCTGTCATTGCTCCACATCCGCGACTTCCATTCTCGCAAGTTCTCTCGTAATGTTGAATTCTTCACATCAAGTAATGTTCCACTTCCTAAGAATACAATGCAGGTAAATGATAGTAACTGCAACATTTTGTTAAATCCATTTAAGATTGTTAGTTACTTACAGAAAACGTATTAGCCATGAGTTCATGAAGTCTTTTCCTCACTTTGTATTGACAGATCTTAAACTTAACGCATTTTCTTCATTTGATATTGTCAGATCTTAAACTTTTCAGTTTATTACTCTTGGAAGCATGAAGACATAACTTTTTTAGGAATGATATTGAAAATATTTCATGATTGAAAATATTTTACTTCCTTCAAATCTTTTGACTCCAGTAGGTCAGTGATTTATTAACACAATGTAGTTTTTGTGTGTATAGTTTTCCGTTTAAAGTGGAATTATTTTTTTTTCATTATCAGATTGCGCCAGCATTGAGTAGTCATGAACGTCCACTAACACTGCTCTTCTGTTGGCTTATGGCCAAGGAGCGGCATATCAGAAAGTATGCCCAGCTGTACACCAATATGGGAATTGATGTTCTCAAGATTAGAATATCTCCATTTGATTTATTGCGACCTTCCAAGGGATCACAGGTCAGATTTAGTGTTCAATTTCAGCAGTTCTTAAAGCATTATGTCATATGACATTTTTTATTCATCAACCGTCTTAGTTACAAGAGATTAGTTAATCTCTCAATTCTGTCCATATGTTCAAACTGTCCTCTTGATTGTCATTCAGTCTCCCTTCAATATAAGTTTTATCATATATAATTGCTTTACTTGCTATATATATATATATAATATAATATATATGGTAGTTTCAGAACAAATAAGCAACAGCCCCATTTATTCTCGTCCAATCTTGGGCAGTCATTTACCATTCACTGCTAAATGCTCACAGATTACTTCTTGGTTTACCTTGACTGGTTCATTTGACTGTTCAGACCATTAAAAGTAGTTCACTCCCAGTTTTTCACATGCCTCCAGTTATAAACAATGCATACCTTACACTCTCATGAATGTTCAGGTCTTAACAGTACAATAGGACTTATTTTTATTTACTTGTTTACTTATTATTTTATTAATTGCACACAAATCTATAATGTAGACTAAGATATTGACAGGTAATAACATAAAAGTTGTGATGCTGGGAGTTTCAGTGAGCGCCTTAACTTTCATATGTGCTGCATTTGGGAAAACTGGCTTTTTGATATAATAATACTGACAATGAGACAGGTGAGTAGTAGAATGTGTATAAGCAGTATAAAGTGTGTGCAAAAGGTTCAGAACTCTGTTAAGGAAAGCTAAGGCACATTTTCACTGAGACTGTGAAATTGGGTTTTTGAATGGTGTGCATGTTAAGCAAGATATTCAGATGACAGTTTTGTCTTTATTATCATCCCTTTCACCAGACTCCATGTTAATTGATGTTGCCTGGCAAAGGGGATGTCATGAAGATCTACAATTCATGTTTTTGTACCAATGATCAAATTTGAGGTAATCTTTGATGTGGATGTGAGATGTCTTTGGCCTCCTTATAACAACAGTTACGCGAGTTCTATCACCCTTTATCCATGAAGTGGGGAGGATGTTACAGAAACTGCAGTGCAGATGATATCAGGCAGTATTTGTCCAGAAGCAGTAGCAAGCCTAGCAATCCAAATGATTATCTACTTTGATGATGAAAATGAATCTGATGATGTTACAAAGAACCAGTAGTATCACATTATGTTTAAATGAAGTGCTGACAGTCAAATTATTGTGAGACTAGGCTGTGTTGAGCTTTGAGCTATCTTGGCAATATTTTTCCACCATAGGTTTCTGTCTTGTTTGCTTCTCCAGGGGGAAAATTGAGGCTTCGTTTACTTGTTTCTTTGTTGTTTTATTATTCTTATATGATGTTCTTTCATTAGAGAAAAATCTTTTCCCTTTGCTTGAAAACACACATTTTTCAGGAAGCTTGGGAATTTTAAATGCTTGCCTGAAGGGTTAAAAGATGTTGGAAGTGATGACAGACATTTTGCATATCTGACAGTTCCTGGGGAGGGCCCTGACGATGGTGCAGATAAATAGAAAAATGTGATTATGCCAATATATCTTAAGTGTAAATCATACCTTACAGAATATGTGCTTAATATAGAATGATTATAGAAAGTTTTCAGTGAATTCTGGCAACATTGGTTACAAGTTGATAATCATGCCTCTATTTCTTTAGGTTGCAGCAGACCTGGTCCTCCAGTTCTTGCATTCAAACCCATCACATAGTCCATTGCTGGTCCATGGTCTGAGTGTTGGTGGTTATGTTTCAATGGAAGTCATGAACAAGGTTAGTTTCTAGTTGAGATTTTATTTCTGCATGATAAACATACTGAATAATGTGGATGATTTTCATTATATCTCATAACACCTAATAAAGGGAGCTAACAAAAAGGGAAGATGTAGCCATATGGTAGAATTTACAATGTTTATCAAGAACTGGCACCCACATAGGACATTATTGACAAGTTCTTTGATTGAGTTATATTGTAAAGAACAAAAAATGCATGTACATGCTTTTGTTAAAGAAAGTTTTAAGGGCAAACAGACATAAGTACTGAATATCTTATAATGGCAATGATTTCAAAAGTATTGAGGCTACTGTTTCTTTTCATAGAGTTGTGACTTTACTTGTAGTCACAAATAGAAAGACATATCACTGTAAAACTCTGTGTTTACTTAAATTAACTGTTTAATTGTTGCATTTATTTGAACCACATTATTATCCACTTGTCAGATGAGGAGAGTGCTAGATTAACATTTAAACTTTTGAACAAGAAAGTCTTGGCTTCTCAAGTATATGAAGTTGCAACTTTCTTATTTGGGATGTATTTGTAACTGAAGTTATCGGTATGTGTACAGTGATTTTACAAAAGTATGTAAGATTATTATCATATTGGTGGTTGGAGGAGGTGCAAGGTGATTATGATAATCCTTTATGATACTTGAATATGGCTTCATCAAATACAACAGTCTTTTGTCCTTATTTGTCAGATGTTTATTGTTGAAACTTTCACCTTATTAAGATCAGTAAGAACTGTATTTGTAACATTTGATTCAACACTTATTTGGCATTTACTTTATTTGATTCAATAAATAGTGTCTGTCTGTTTCTCTTTTCATTTAACTGTTTGATATTTGTCACTTTATCTCTGTATGTGGTTGCCTGTTGCTACCTATTTGTGCAATTAGGGGAGGGGGCTGCACAGTTGTGAAGCCCTGTCTTTTGGATTTTGATTTCATAAAGCTTTCTAAACTTTTGTTTGCCATCAGCATTTACATATTTATAGCTTAGCTTGCTCCATCCACTATAAGTTTGTTAATAGTCTGACTTACTTTCTAACACTTTTCTAGCATAGATGCAAGTTATGCATACAAATGTTTCATATAGGTACATGGAGCTTTATAAAGAGTGGAAGAGTTAAACCATACTGCAAAAATTGGTTACCTTTCTTAAAAAGCCTAGAAAACTTCTCCCCCTCCAGTTGAAACAGTTCTTAAACCTGACAGTTCAGGGTATGATGTAGAACACCATGCTGACTGTCAATCACCATTCAAGTAACCCTCACTTCACATTAGCCCACTCATCACCAGTTAGGGCTTCATTACCACATTTTATGGTGTTTTCAATAGATACTGTTTAGTGTGAATGGTGAGACAGCATGGTATAATATTCATAAGGTAAGTAGTATGAAGTATTTATCATACTTAACGGTTAAATACAGTAAAAAGAATTTAGAAATGGATTCCCCCTGTATATACTGTAATGGGTTTTATTTGCCTTTTTTTATGTTAGCTGAGACTGCATGGACAACTGAGGCCCTAATCGAGGCCATCCCATTAATGCTATACAGTAATCCCTTGATTTAACGGACTAATAGGGGGAGGGAGTGTCCGTTAATGCCGAAAGTCCAATAAGTCGAGTGTAACTATTTTTGATACAACATATAGTTCTCATGCTTTCTTTTAACTCCTCTGTCATTTGATGCCATTTTGAATGTGAAGAATTGCAAAATTATTTTATCAATAAAGTCACAGTTCTCTGTATATAACCTGACCACAGGATAGCGTGAGGCAGATTGAGGCCGAAACAAAGGGAGTATACCCCGCATTAAAAAAAATAAAAAATAAATAAAATAAGTAAATAAATAAATAAATAAATAAAACTACATGAAATGCACATGGTGCGGTGTTTGAGATTTTTTTATGTAATTTTTATTTTTTCAATTATTATTAAGTAATGTATTATTTGCCCAGTCTGTAGTGCTGAATTATGGATATGCCACACTAGAATAGCAAGTAGGGTTCAGACATTTGATAGGATTTTCTTAACATTGGATTTAGAAATTGGTGAAAGTAAAGAGTAAGGAAAGGATAGAAAAGGGGAAGATATGGGTAAGGGATTAGTCATTTAGGTAAAAGATGAATTATTTGGGTAGTTTGGATGTAAATATTATATATAAATAATGGACTCTTGATAGAGGGGTGATTGGAGATTTGGAAGGATCATGTAACAGCAGTGACTTACATTTAACATATAGTCAAATTTTATTGTTAAGATTTTGAATCATGTAGGTCTTATTTTTTTTTTCCATTAATTAAACATGGATGTAAATATTTATTAAAATCTGGTATATTATATTGTTTGAAGAGATTATTTGGTGGCCTTGTTGGAGGGATGGGATATGTAATAACAGTATTATTGGTAGGCTGCTGTATAGCAGAAAAATGTGCACAGGGTATAAATAACCAGTATTACTTCCTGACATTTCTTTTATTTAAATCTTCTACAGATTAAAAATGATATGCAGAAACATGGACTTCTTTTGAATCGTTTTGTTGGGCAAATCTGGGATAGTGCAGTGGACATAGATGGTATACCAGATGGTGTACCTAGAGCTATCACCAACAACTTGAGTCTACAGAGGAATATCAAGAAATATCTCTTGTGAGTAGTCCATCACACTGTGGATTGGTTGGAGATGCATGAATGCACTGTAGCAGAAAGAGAGCTTATGTCATTCTCTTGTTGATGAGTTAAAGTGAATGATTCAAAGAATTTTATCCTATATGGACTAATTAGTGCAGGGCCTCTTGAGAGGGGGGTGCAGGGGATAAATTATACCCGGGACCAGGGAGTCCAAAAGGGAGCCCATAAATTTTCTGGGGTCTCAGAAAATCAGAGTGCTCTGTTCTATCGCCCTCTCATCTTTCATACCCTTTTTGGTCTTACAGCTTATGATATAAAACCATTGTGAAGGGAAGGGGGCCCGAAAGAAACTTTGTACCCTATGATAAAATTTCTCTCAGGGGCCCTGAATTAGTAAACAATCTTTCACACATCAGAAAATCCATTGCATCTACATAAGTTACAGTGCACAGTTTTATGCATATTACAGTTCATTAATTCATAAATGATGGTCAACATTATACAGTGTTGTATATGGGATTGGAACCCAACTTCATGCGTTTTAATTTGTCTCCCTCTCCACATCCTTTTGCAAGTGCAGTAAACATCAATTTGGACTAGATATAATAGAGATGTCTCTGTTGATATTGTTATTGATTTTGAGCACAGCGGACCACTACTGATGCCAAATGGTCTTGATAGTTTTCAGATGCATGAACCAATCCAACTTTTCAAACTTGTTTAACAATATCATGAATCCTTTGGAGCTCTCTGGTTTGATAATATCCCAAATGCCATAGGGATAGTGCATATCTATCCGTCTCTAAAGCCATAGACATCTCATGTGGGAAATTTCTATCAAATTTTTATCATTGAAAAATGATTCTCTGGTCGCAAATTTACTGATATGTTTTGAGAGAAAATATTCCTGAGATAATGAAGTAATATGGGCATCATTTAAGTGTTTTCTGGCCCAAAAGTGACCCATACTCTCAGTGGCAGTTCACCAGCCATTCTGTATTTGATTGTTATATGACTGTATTCAGGTACAAACAACTACTTTATTTTCAAAAGGGGTAATGCTAGATACGCTTATAAAATTAAGATAGGTATTGATTTTCCTGGAGATCTTTTTGTCTCATAGATTGTCAAAAGTATGTGTTTGCATATGTCATAATCCTGCTAGTAGGGAACCAATTTGGGTATTCAGTGAGGTTTTGGATATATTCAAAAATAAAAAATTTTGCTTTAGTCTGTGTTAGGAAAATTGGTCTTTGAAAATTTGTTGATAGAATTGGGTACTAGACATAGAGTCAGTTAATTACATTCTCTTAGGTTTGACAAGGGGTATTTTGTTTTTAATCAGAGGTAAGTAATTTTTTCAAAATTTTCCGGTCATATGTTTCGAAAAAAGAAATTATTAATAAGGATGCCTGTTGAGAAGCTCATAAATTATGGAGAGATCCTGAGTAAACATATACCCACCATACAAGAGGCACACAGAATATGAAAAGATATTCAGTGAAGCATGAATCCATTCATCTAGAGGCACAGAGGGAACAGAAAAGTACTGGTTCTCAGTATGCATGCACTAACATATAAAGAGGCACATGTGTAGAAATAGATCCTCAGTAAGCCTGTCCATCCTATGGAGAGGCACATTGGGTACAGACAGATTCTGAGTAAGCCTATACTTGCCTAACAAGGGTCTCACACAAATCTTCAATAAGCAATAAGCTTTTTGAAAGGCATATGGAATACAGCTTAGTAAGCATGTTTCCAAATGTCAAGAGTTCATAGATGTGGAGACATTCAGTGAAGCATGTACCCACCTAGTAGGAAACATATAGGAGGTATGAGTTTGTGTCACAGCATAGCAAATGCTGATGGGTCTTATCTATATAATGTCATATCCTATATATGTCAAGCAGCACAGTGCATGTTGATATACATTTACCTTGGTAGTGTTTATTCCTTTAATGTATCAAGCAGCAAAGCATATAGTAGCATTTCTCTGCCTGTAGAGTGTTTTTTCTATAATGTGTCAAGTAGCACATGGTGTCTTCTATATCATGTCAAGCAATGCAGTGCGTACTGATATATCCAAGTCTTAGATTCTTTTGTAATATGTCAAGCAGCACAATCCATGCTGACATTCCTTGGTCTATACAGTGTTTTCTTTAATATGGCAAGCACACTGCTTGCTGATATATCTCTTACAGTGTAATATTTAATCCAGTGTTATGCCAAGTAGCACACAAAGATGTGTGAATCTAGAAAGATTGAGCCATGTGGAGACAACAGCAAGAGAAATGTCCTCAACGTCATCATCACCAAAAGACAAGTGCTGTAGAACTATTTTCATCTGGTCCTGTTATCTTACAGTATTTTTCAGTAAAAGTGATTCGTCATTTCTTTTTTTATGTGGTAAGACTATGCAGTTGAAGGACAGTTGATGGATTAGTTCAGAAAGTCTGCTTTAAGTTCATGAAATGTGCTGTTGAGCTAGAACCATCAATTACCCTCCATTCCCAGCCCACCTTTTACCATTAAGTTGGGTGTGCTCACAACAACCATTGAGATTCAGAACCGACCATGGAAGGTAGTAGTGCAGCAGAGTTGGGGTTGGTGTAACATGACTGGAAGGAAGTAATGGCTGGGTAGATTTTTCACACAATTTTTCCTACATAATTCCAAGGCATATTATTTTTTTCAACATGCATATGATTTTCATGTGGTATTATTTTTATGGGTTCATTTACCAAGCAGATTGAATTAGATGGCTTAGCTTCAGAGGTACTTGATAAAAGGAGAGCTGATGATTCTGGTTCAGGAACATGCTTTTTATAAGATCAGAGATGACATTTTTCCTTTCTTGCAGACTTTAGACACATTCTGAATAAAATCATATGCGTTTTCATATGCGTTTTTCATATGCGTTTTCACATGTGTTTTCATATGCGGTACTTAGGGAAACTTTTGCTGAGTAGTTGGTAGTATTTCATGCTATGGAATGCTCAGATCTGTGTTTAATCATAGATCAAATGCAAACATACATCTCAGTACCCTTAGTTATTTCAGTGAAATTCATATTTCTTCTTGCAGATGGTATTTGAAGGCTCAGTATAACACATCAACTGTTCATTTTAAAAGAGCAAGTGCCCTGATGCATGAGAACTTCATTCAGACACCATCGCTCTTCTTCTTCTCAGAAAATGACCCTGTCTCCACCCCAGAAATGAATGCTAAAGTTTATAAGAAGTGGGAGGCCAAAAATTTTCCAGTAAGTCATGTTTAATAATGTAGATAATCCAGTACAATCCACATTGCCAAGAATGCTCACCATTGAGTCAGTTATTTTTATGACTTGACCAGTATGGCAGCGAAGTTAAAGGACTCAGGTTACTAATGTGATTGTGAATATCTGCAACCCCTTCTCTGCACAATAAAGTTTTGTCTCATGTGCAGATATTGGAACATTGTAGGAAAAGAAATGACATAATGTGTGAATCAGTCAAGGTCTTAAACAAGGTAGGTTTTGTGCTTGAACTTACTTTTAAACCACACAATTCTTATTAAAAGATTTAGTGAAGGATTTTTTTTCATACATATTCACTGTTTCCCGCATTAGCGAGGTAGCATTAAGAACCGAGGACTGAGCCCTATAGGGAAAATCCTCACTTGGCCCCCTTCTCTGTTCCTTCTCTTGGAAAAGTAAAAACTGGAGGGGAAGATTTCCAGCCCCCTGCTCCCTCCCCTTTTAGTTGCCTTTTATGACATGCAGGGAATACGTGGGAAGTATTCATTCTCCCCTATCCCCACCCTATCCCCAGGGAATTTATCCCTGCAAATACTCTGTATCACCTCAAAAATACATGAATGTGTACCGTATTTGGAATTCTTGACAGCTGTATTGCCTTCTTTGTATTTCATCCTTTAGTGACTTTGATTACATTTTTCTGTCCAGTAATGTGAATATCGATGTACTCTTGATATTTTAGTTTGATTATCCCTTATACCCTGGGGATAAGGGACAGAGAATACTTCCCACTTATTCCTTGCATGTCATAGAAGGCAACTAAAATGGGGGGAGCACCTTGAAATTCTCCCCTCCCGTTTTACTTTACCAAAAGAAGGAATTGAGACACGGGCGAAGCGAGGACTTTTCCCTCTAAGGCTCAGTCATCTGTTCTTGTTGCTGCCACACTAATGTAGGAAATCACAAATATGTAAAAAAAAAAAAAATAAATAAAAATAAAATAAAACGAAGCAGGTGTTGATGTACAGTGATGATAAAATTCTTAAGGATATGTCAACTTGAGAGTTGCTAATAATAATTCCAGAGGAAAGGAAGTTGTGTAGATATCAAGTATCGGTGCTGCACATTGTACTGTGGCAACGTTGCTGCTCTCCCGCCATGCATGCGCGTTGCGTGGGCAAGCGGCAGTACCTGCTGATTTGTGACAAGCATCAGGTGCAATCCGATGCTCTCACGTTAGTCTATCTGTCTATTGTAAATAAATGGGAGTGTCAAGAACTTACAGTTTCAATT
>JAYMFT010097061.1:0-28042 GCA_038088735.1 Panulirus argus | reverse complement strand
GCTGTCATGTGTAATGCACTGAAACCACAGCTCCCTATCCACATCCAGGCCCCACAGACCTTTCCATGGTTTACCCCTGATGCTTCACATGCCCTGGTCAGTCCCATATATTCCCTACATGTCGTAGAAGGCAACTAAAAGGGGTGTGCAGGGAGCTGGAAACCCTCCCCTCCAGTTTTCACCTTTCCAAAAGAAGGAACAGAGAAGTGGGCCAAGTGACGATTTTTTCTCTAAGGCTCAGTCCTCTGTTCTTGATGCTCCCTCTTTCTACACTTCTTGAAATGACTAGAAACTGAATCAGAAAGGTTCTGGAGCCACTTAAAGTCCATCTTTGCCCAAATTTCATAAATGGCCACCTACAGCTTAGGTAGTGATATAGCATCCCTGTTATGTAATTTCATTTTCATAAGTGGCCATAAGTTTTCTGTTGGATTCAAATTTAGTGAATTTCTGGATCAATCACTGAAAAAATCAACTGCACAGTTCTTAAACCAGTTAGTGAATAGTTGGCAATGTGAAAAGGAGCCCCATCCTGCATGAACACTTCGGCTTTGCACTTTTTGAATGAATCTGGAAGATGGTCATACAGTAGCTCAAGGTAACTATGTCCGTTCATAGTTCTGTTCTTTAGGAACACTACAAGGTCCCCAACACCATAATAACTGAAACAGTCCCATGACATAAGTGAAGCAGGGAACTTTACGTTGCTTGGAATGTACTTTGGCTCAATGAATCACAGCCTGGTTGACTGTACACATGCCTGCCATGGCTGCCTTCGCAGAAAAGATGGACTCATCACTCTGCAAGACACTGCTGAACTAAGCCATATCCCATGCTACATATTTCTTGCAGGAATGAACACTTTTCTTGTGGTGTTCTTTGGGAAACAGGTGGTCTTAGATAAAAAAAAAAAAAAAAAAAGTGAAGAAGAATGCAGAAAGTCATCATGGTTCTGCAGATACTTGTAGACCAGACTCATATGGGGAGAAAGGTTATAGAAAAAGGGAAATACAAAAGGAGGAAGAGAATTCCGTAGCTGATTTATCCAAGGAAAGTAAGATGTATCAAAGCATAATGGAGACCAGACTCTTAAAAATAGAAAGGATGAGTAAATACAAAAGGAGCAAGAGAATTCCACAGCTTAGTGGTTCAAGGAAAGGAGGAGGTATCAGAGCATCAGTCTGTGGTTGGTGAACTTGGAGAAACTATCGTTTGAAACAAGATTGTAAATTACTTTAAGGGTCACCACTTAATTATTGTCATTATAGTTTTCATGAAAAAAATTTCATATCTGAAAAATCTGCTTGACTTCTTTCATGATACAACCTGTGTTTATGATGAAAGTAAAGGAGTTAATATCATTTAAAGATTTTCAGAAAGCAATCATTACAGTCCCACATCAAAGATTATTAGCAAAAGTTGTCACGGTTTATTATATTGGGTTTATCTTTTGTACTTAGAAAAATAGTTGACAGGCCATGAATAGAGTAGTGAGTAATGGTCAAGTCTCAGGATGGTTAGATGTATCAAGTGCTGTGCTACAGGGATTAGTTATGGGATTGGTTTTCTTTCTGTATTAATGAAATTGATAATGGGGTGTGTTGTAAGACATAAAAAAATCACAGACAACACTAAGGTAGGAAATAAGGCTTCAGGAAATGAACTTCTGCAACAGGCTGATACAAACATGTGGGTAGACAGGGCTCACAGGGTGGTAATGAATTTCATTATTTGTAAGTGAGGAGTTTTGCACACATTAAAAACAAGAAGGCAGGCTACCATATGAATTCTAGGATTCACAGGTAGGCATTCAAATTTAAATCTACAATTCACTTGTGCAACCCCTCCTTGAATACTGTGCTCAGTTTTGGTCACCCTTCATGGAAAAAGACAGACATGAGAGAGAGTACAGGACAGATTGAAAAACAAATGGTATGAGTGCTAGTTTGAAGAATTAAACTTACATAACATAAAGAATAGAAGGTTAAGAGTGATTTGATACAGGTATGCAAAATTATCAAGGACTTTTGTGATCTTGATCTAAGATGTGGATGATTTAACCTATTAGATTAGTAGAAAGCACCTTGACAAATTTTTGAAGTCCACAGTTGACATTATTTGCACCACCTAAGTTGCTCATAAACTTTCCAGGTATTTCTCTTAAAGTAACTCCTTTCTACTTGTAACACATCAATCTTAGTTTTTTGTGATATCTTTCACTATTACAGAGAGCTTAAATGGACCCATTGGTCTGTTACTGTCTGTGTTCTTTTGTAATCACATCATTTGTCCCAGACCTTCTTCTGTTTGTAACTTATCATGTGCTTGCATACATTTATTACTGTTACTGCATGCCTGTTCTATCTATATATCTCTCTATTTCATGCCTGGTGTTACTGGACTCTGCCTGCTTTTGATTAATCACAGCTGAAAATCACCTTCACTAAGGCATTATCAGAGTCAGTTAACAAAAGAGAGTACAGTCTTGTTGAGGAATTTCTTGCTACATAAGAGTCCAGCATTTCCCTGCTTCTACAAAAGTGCAGCCTCAAAGCTAATGGAGCCCCATAAAAGGTTTATATGTGGTAATGATAACACTGATAGATGCTTTTCATCACACAGGAACTTTCCCATGGCAGAGTGATCATGACAGAAATATGTGTAGGTTGCCCTATCAGAGCACATCTACCTAGCTTGCTCCATCCCCCTTACACCTTCCTGAGTCCTTTTCTCTGTATATTCTGTCTATATCCTCTCGCAGGATGTTGACTGTCATCTCTGTTTCCAGCTATTTTGTTCTTATAGATTTTCATTATTCAAAATGACTTAACCCTTCAAGATGTTTTATCCACCCATGGTTACCTTGTGGAAAAAATACAGAAAAATCTTAAAGAAATCTAAATCTTTTCCTTTTCCTCCAAGATCTTGCATTTCCAGTACACTTCATCAATACTTGTTCCATCTGCTAGGATTGTAAGTAACACTCAATTCCCTTATTTCAGCTTCTTGAATCTTGGAATTGTCTGTTTCATGCACATCCATACTTCACACCCAAATTTTAAGGTTAACTGCATTGTATTGTCCCTCTGTCCTTGTTTTCACATTCATAGTCACCTTTTCCCATTCATAATTCTGCCTAAGGATCTAAACACCTTTCTCTCTCCTGGAAAGCTTTCTTTTATTATTTTTACATTGTACCATGTTGACATATTGCTGGACCTAAGTACCTGAATATTCTAGCCAGTTCCAACAATTCGCCACCCATCCTACCATTACATTTCAGGTCACTATTTTCATTTAGTTTGTTTGAAATTACTGTCTGGCACTTCAGTTTCCCTTAGTGATAGTAATAGATAGTAATAAAGTGGAAGAAATGCTGAAATTCCTAAAGAAACCTGAAACAGTAGAAATTACTTGAAACTTCAATTTCCAATTTGTAGAATGGGAACAAAGAGGAGCATGATATGGTTGAAGACTTAGAAATAGCACATCAAATTATGGATTAGTAGATCATAGAGCATTGAAGAAAATTATGAACTTATATTATTGTCCCAATATGTTACAATAAGTGATTTGTCAACGAGAAGTAACAACACATAAGATCTCTCTACAAATGATATGGTACTTCACTGACCGTAAAGTAAATTGAATAAACATATCATACCATAATGTTATAGAATTAGCAGTCATCACTCTTTAGCCATGCAGGAAAGTATGATGCAGAAACAGGTGGCATAAGCCAAAGTGATCAGAACTCTTACTATGACAAATATAGAATTAGATGAATATATTGGAAATATATTTAGAAAAGAAATTATGTAACACCAACTCAGCAACATTCTGTGACAGGATAAAAAGATATCTCAAGGTTCAGTTCCAAGGAAAATAAACTTGGGAGAATTAAAAAGAAAAGAAGATACAGAGAGGAAGAAAACAGAGGAGAATGGAGTGTTTGGGAGAAAAGTATGAAAATGAAGCCGAGAAGAAATGCAGGATGTCATCATCATTACAAGTAAATATTCAGCGCAAGAAGTAAAGAAAATATTGATGAAAAACTTTGATAAATGAAAATGCTGTCACAGATGCCCAATAAGTTAATGGAGTCCTTGCCATTCTTTACTTTTCATGTGCTCTTATCATCCTCTGCAAACATATTGAGGTATTAATACAGTCCTTCTTTCTAATCTATAACTTAGATTAAAAGTAGCCTTGGTGTTAAGACTGAGCTGTGCGGCCTGCTGCTGTTAAGCCAAACCCACTTGGATAAGGTTTCTCTGATTTGTATTCCCAGTTCCTTACCATTCAGATAGTTTTCATTCAGATTGTTTTCATTTTGCCAAAGGAACCTTCCCTCATTCCTTCCTGAACACTTAGCTTTACCAACCTCTTGTGCACTTTATAAGATTCTGATTAATAAAAATAGATTTTTGTAAGTTCTGTAGGTTTAATTAGGTAGGCATGACGAGATTTAGAAATGTGAAAGCTTTGTTATTCTGTTAAATCTATAATGTTAAACTGAGGCAAGGTGAAATAGTAGTTGTGAAGTGTTTCCATTTTTGCCTCAAAATCTTTTTTGATTGTAAATCAAGATTTATAGAAGGTATGATTATTACAGGAAAATCTTTTTGTATTGATGCACATAACTTTTTTGTTCCTTACCTCAGAATGACCCTGAAGTTATTGGGTATTGGCTTGCGGACTGGGAAGATGGAAGCAGTCTTGGTGGGGGGGATGCTGTTTCTGGGCCTTTAGGACCAGCAAATGAGGGTCCACTAATGTTTAAGCCACCTGGAATCCTTATGTCTTGGAGACCAGCTTATTTCATCCTCAAGTGAGTCTTTTACAACTTTTTGTTGCAAAATTTTTTTTTTTTCCCTATTTGTAGGACAGTCCTACTTCGTGCAAAACATCCCTGTAGCACACAACGTTTTATGTGCTATTTAGTGACTATGAGTATTTCACCTGAAAGGAAATATATAATCGATTACAGATACTGTTGGCGATAAAGTTTGGATATTTTACTAATGTCTGTTGGACACATAGCATGTGATATTAGAAACAGCGAAAAATGTAGGAGGCACAGTTGGGAAATGTATTCAGTCTTGATTATAAGGGACAGTTTTTTATACTTTCTCAACAGATTGATTTGCAATGGATCACTTCCAGACACCTCAGTCAGTACACAGTACATATCAGGAAGCCAGGCATATCCTTCAGTTTAAGAAGAAACACATTTCATCTCATTTATTGTCAGATGCCCACGAGTTGATCAATATGTACTTAGATTTACCTGAAGATACCAGTTTTTATTCCAAATTGGTTTCAACCTTTTTTGTGTGTTGTCAGGGCTGGTGTGCTGTACCAGTTCAATGATGCTAGAGAAAGATTACCTCACATGATAGTAGAAGTGGTGCACTGTGTGGGTTGTGTCCGGATCTCCTCTAGCCAACGACCACATGCATTTCAGGTATTGCCTTATATTTTTTGTTACTTTTATTTCTTTCATGAAAAGGGGCTTTAATTTTAACAAATCAAGAAGTAACACTTTCTGCAGAATATTTTTTTATTGACTTTTTTTTTCTTATTTGTAAGAAAAAGGTAAGTTTAGCATTATGTAGTTAGGAAATCTTGCATTACATTCTGAAATTCCCTCTTATGTAGTGCACTAAATTGACTGTTGTTAAAGTAATAACATGGCAGTCAAAAAGTTCCTTGAATGTCATGTTTTGTGTTACCTTTGGATTTGAATCTACTACAGAAATGTAAGGCTTTCATAGCTTTTGGCTTTTATTTGTTCTTAATTGCAATGAAACTTCTAGGATCAAAACAGTTGTTAGAAGACTTAAACTTTCAGTTCTCACACTGATACAAGCAAATCTTACAAATCAGAAATTCTTAAAAGAATCTTTTATAACACACCACATGTCCCTTGCAAAAAATCATTTAACGCTTTTATAAGTAGTGATTTAAGAATGACACGTACAGTTTTTCATTTAGGAGGTACTCCCTGTTGACAAGGGTTAGTCAGAGGATGTGTTTAAGTCCTTGTATCATTATAAAGTGCTATACTAATGGCAGCTCAGTAGAAATGCAGTAGGGAAATAAGTTTGAATGTGAATACCACTGAAGATTTTTTTTTCTCATCTTCTGCAGACAGGAGATAAATGTAGTTACTGGAGAGTTATGGGAAGAAATAAGTTACCTGACTTTACATACACTCAAGCATTGCTCAGTTTCTTGTGTTTGTATTTCATATGAGAATGATTAAAGCATAGGAACATACATTATATGGATTCCATTCATTCTGTCAATATAATGGTAGCACAATCCTCTCTCAAAAACCGAGCATCTCTGGAGAGGCAAGAATACATGATATTCCTGCAGCATATTCTTCTTTAAAAGATTAGACCTTGCCGCCCACCACAAAAATAACGAAAAGTGACTAGCTGCCTTTATAACTGGCCATCAAACCAAAGTTATTTGCATAGACTTAATCTGCAAAATCCTCAAGCTCTACAATGGAGTTCCCCATGGAGCTTTTCTCTCTCCAACCCTCTTTAACCTCTTTCTGTACAACTTCCCAACACCCACACAAACATTTTGTAAGTCCTTGTGCAAACAAGTACATCCCCATAGCTTTAGGAACAGGAAAAAGAGTATATGAAGTTATTCAGTGTTTAGACATGAGACTTTATTTAAGTTTGAAGATCATCTGATGTGGTAGATATTAATCCAAAGACAAAGTTCCTTGCTGAAAATGAGGCTGCTGTGTTTAGGTATAAGCCTATTGTAATCCAGCCCAACCAAAGTTTCTCACACTGAACTTTATCTTTAATTCACAGTCAAGATTCCCAAAGAATTTTTGATCATCCAGAAAATTACTTAGAGAAACAAATTTTATATTTATCCAGGCTCTTTTAAGCCTTTATCGCCAAGAAATATTTCTGGTTGGATTAAGAAATTGGTACCCCTTTCACTACTGGGGCTCTCTGCTAGAGTCCATGATATAAGAATGAAGTGACTTTTACTTCGGCATCTTTAAGAAACTTTTCATTGTATGAGATTAGCAAGAGTAGTCTTCAACACATGATTTATACCTTGGTGTGATGTCTCTGTTTACATCTGGTTAACTTACTTCATAAGAATTTTATCCTGCCATTGGAATAGGATAGACTAGAATGGGAGCCAAATTGCCATTAATAGTAAGCTTTTCCTTAGTTTTTCATGAAATTTATGCCCCTCCTCCTTTATGTGGGTTTGCTTTTGAAGGCTCTTAGGGCTCTGTTTGTGGGTGAGAGATATAGATTTTGAAGGATGAAAAATTATTTTGTCTTCTATAGATAGAGCTGTATAAGCACCCATTTATTTTATATTCTCTTCCTTCCCTTCTCCCCTTTTCGAAAATTTATTTCTTCAGTCCTGATTGTAAGAAATCAGAGGCACAGATACCAGTGATAATTTATGATGGGAGCTGGTTGGTTGGTGACACTTCAACATCATGCTATGGTGTTATAGACCTGATGGGCAGGGATAGGGTCATTAAATCTTGTGAACAATCATCTGCCAGCCTTACTCGTTTTATAATGGTCAGAGGTGATGAATGCTCATGGAAAAACTCCAGTTTGTTGGGAAGAATGGCAATTTAAGTTCTCACTAAGCAAGTGCTGTTTGCAGATGCTTTTTTTAACTATTAGAACCTACATTTTCTTCTCTTTTTCCAGTTGCTGCGAAAGAATGAATCCCCTCTAATGTTAGCAGCATCGGATGAGCATCAGGCATCATTATGGCTTCAGGCTTTCCTTATGATAATCAATAGTGGGGTAAGATTATTTGTTAAACTGTTTTAAATCTGGATATAACAGACCAAGATAATATTTGTTTCAAATAATTATGATTATTTATCTTTCCATATGTTTATGTCTCCTAATGCACACAAAGGTAGATTAATCCTCTGTGTAATTAGGGCTCTGCTCAGAAGAGAACTATGGCATCTGAACTGGACTTTTAGTTTCTTAAAGATAGAATTAGTTATTTGTGTAATGGATTCCAAAGTAGATCAGTCGTTGCACTGATACTAAGTATGGATATTTTGTTTGTGTTGGGGATACTAAGTATGGATATTTTGTTTGTGTTGGGTGATGGAATTGCCACATCATCTCAGGAGATGGGAAGGTTATGAGGGGTTTTAGAAAAGATGGTCAGAAACTGGATGTCCCGTATGGATTAATCTTGGGACCAGCTATTTATCTGATATAAAGTGTTGACACTTTAAGATGTTAATAGTCCTGTAAGATATCAAAATTTGCAGTTAACACTAAGCTGGGAAGTAGAGCTGTGATAGAAATTTAATATATACAGATGCAAGCTGCAAAATAATCGACTGGGCTGGCTGATGGCAGATGGATTTGATATCATTAGCACAAACCAATACATATCAACAGTAAAAATGAAAAGACAAGCTACAGCTTAAAATATGTTGAGTTACGAAATATAAACGAGGGAAAAGTCCTATGTGTCATAATATCTGTTGATGTAAACCCAGGTAAGCAATGCAAAGAATTATTAAAAAAGGCTGATGAAAACTATGGGCCTTTTAGGAAACTAAACTTCACTCTTTATGCTTCATTGGTTTATCCCCACCACAAGAAGTCAATTTTGGTTACTCTACTTGGAAAAATGAGAAACAGAATAGGAAGAATGCAGTGGCAAAGTACCAAGATCATTCTTGAACTGAATGATGAACCTTGCAAAGGCTGTCTAGAAGACCTAAACTTAATTACTTTAGAGAAAAGAAGGTTAAGAGATAATTTGATATAGTGTCATCAAAGGCTTTAGTAGTCCTGATTTTAAGCAGCTTTTTTAAAGCTAGAGCCATATGATTTTGCTTACAGGAATGTATACAAACTCATGATCAGCCGTCTGAATGGGGCTACATACTTTTTGTTCATCAAGATTGTTAAAACATGGATTGATTTACCAGTAAGAATAGTTGAAAGTAACATTATAGATGCCTTTGAAAATAGACTCGTTAATACTTCCCTGCTAGCATGAACTTGTTTGGGGGATGAAAATGAACAAGTAGTTTCTTCAGTGTGTTTGAATAGATTCGTCAGGGCCTTCTCTTGTATCTTCAGGCCATTTGTTTATTTATTCAAGTTGTCATACATCTTTTGTCGATTTCCAAATGATGATTATTATTTCTTCCTTTTCCATGAAGCTTTCTGCACAGGATACAATAATTGTAGCAGTTTGGCCTTCATCTTTTTTACCATCTGAGAGTTTTTTAATGATTGTTTTCTGTCCTGCATGATGATATTATACCAACTGTGTTTATACTTATACCTATGTAATTCTTGCATTTGCTTCAACTCTGTACCATTATACAAAGGAACTTTCAATACCTTCTAGTCTTATGATATATGACTACTTTTTCCAACTGCAGTAATCACTTTTTATATTGTCAACCCCAGTGCAACCCCATTCTACTTATCTTACCCTTCACTCATTTATAGCTCTTTGTTATCTGTTGTTGTTGTTGTTCTTGTTGTTGCTGTTGTTGTTGTCCTTAACTCCTTATAAGAAATGTTTTCTTCTTCAAACCAGTACAGCATTTCCCAATGAATAAGCAACTTTTTATTATCATCTGATTATCCAACAAGGATAAATGTTTTACAGTATTGTTTCAGAAAGCTGGAAACTATAATTTCATATCACACTTTGGTAGGAGGCACTCTAATTCTGTAAAGATTGGTTTATTCTGATGCCTTGTTTTGACAAGATGACAATTCTTGAATTTAGAATGCTGCAGGTACTCAGCCCTGTCATGCTGTAATCTCAGGTCTAGGTCATTTGATTTGATAAATGTGAAGCATTATCCTTATACATTCAAGTTGTCATTGGCATTTTCTGTATTATTTTTATATTGCTGTAGCTTAACAAAATTCATCTTCAAACTCAAGAAGACTCAACTTTTCCAAATATCAACCCTAGTTAACTCTTATCTTACAACCTAATTTTTTTCTACTTGACTTTTGATCCTTTTGTTCGTATATATTTATACTGTACATCACTTCAACGAGCCCATTTTGAATAAGCTTTTTTTTATGGAAAACTCAGTCACTGTTTTTGCATGAAGGTAAATTCTTTCTCTTTTCAGTCTTTTATCAAGTATATCTCTCAAAATGTCCATCTTAATGATATGATGTAACCTTAATAAGTCATGTTGTATGAGGTATTCATACAGACAGTCAGTTGGACTGAAAGCTTTTTATGAAACATTTTACTCTTACAGGTACGGGACATAAGCGAAAGGACGCAGGTACCTTGCCGGGTGATACTATTGGAATCTGGAGTTTTGCTTGCACAGCAGTCAGACCTAATCCTAGGGTCACCCCCAGAAGTGGCACCCCAAAACAATCAAGATAAATCCTCTTCTCTCTCTCAACATTCTCAACAAATTCTTGGAACTTCTTCTGAAACATCTTCTACCCACAATCAGGTCCAATGGGAGAAAAAAGATGTACAAAAACCAGTAAATCAGGTCATTGCAAACCTAAAGGATCGTAAGCCCTTAAGCTCGTCCCAAACTTCCCTTAATCGCACCAGTAGCACATCATCTGTTCCTAGTAGTCCAGTGAAATGTGTTAGCTCAGGAGAGAGGAGTTCAACCCCTAAACATAACATTCGGCATCAGCGTCATAGTAGCCTGTCCAGATTGTCTGATTGTGGAATTCCAGATATAAAACCTGATATACAAAATGTAAATGAAAATAATACAGTGACTCCTCAGAAGAGGCCTGCTCCACAGAGGCAACAAACAGGGGATCCAACTGACAACAGAGTTTCCCAGCTAAGAAATGGATTTCAAGCCAAGGGAGAAGTCAAGGTTTTAACATTTAGTGCACTTGAACACCTCTCCTCGGTGTCTGTGTACGCTGAGTGTCCCAGCACTTGTCTCATGGTATGTGTTGTTCCTCACTTACATAATGCCTAGATTGATTTTTGTATGTTGATTGCTATATCATATGGTTCTTGTCGTACAGTTTCTTAGGATGATTTATATCTCTCAGTCTTATTCATCTGTATGTCTGCTTGTTGATAGCAGGCTTAATCTTTTTCCTTTTGTCAATTGTTCACGAGTTCATTTTGGTTGTACCTGTCTCCAGATGGTAAATTCATTTGCACATAATAATCTGTAGTGTGTTTTTGACTTTGCTGTCTTCATTTTCATCAGCATTTTTAACTTTACAACATTGGAAACATATCCATAACCTATCTTGATGATAGGCAGCATTTTAGTACACACCAGAGATTAAATGAGAGAACTACAGAAATGCATACCTACTAGCAGTAAAAATATCTTAACAAAATGTGTGAATGTATGAAGAAGAGACATTCAGTTTTGAGCTGTTATCCATTTTTACAGTATGTGTAATCTTTATATCTGTGTAACAAGCTTTCATGATTACAGGAGTTTGAGTGCAGTGAAGCAGGTGAAATTTCAGGAGATTGGGCTCTTTACTTCCGATCTGGGAGCCAGTTGCAACAGTTCATCACCATCTTGGGTCACACATGGAAATCCATCTCTCAGGTAATAATAACTGGTTTCAGTTTGGTTTAGTTTAGAAGAGAAATTTTTTGCAAAGGTGAGTAAATTTTTTTTCGTTCATGTAGGTTGTAAGTGGATTAGGCAGTACTCGATATTGGGATGAATAAGACACCCATAGTATCAGCTGCCCAGTTCCCCATCTTTCTTCTTGCATCTTCACTTTCATGAGAAAATCCACTGAATTCTCCTCCTCCAAATCCTCACTAAACAACTTGGTAACACCAGTCAGCTTAATCTCATTACCAGTATTCTCTCCTTCAATACCCTCATTCCCTGTCATGGAAATATCCTCTTGAATAATTCTTTTCTTATTTTCCTCAGTACCCATGATTGTTTGTTTCTGAATTTTGGGATAGGCTGACTAAGAGGTAGTCATCAGGCTTAACAAATCTATTCTCCTGCTCTTGCTTTTAGTACCTTACTTACATGGTTTATTCAGCACTAATGGCCTGGTTTATTCAGCACTAATGGCCTGGTGACGTTATGCACTGCCAAGTGACTTGCGTTAACTGTTTATTCCGCTTATTGCTCAAAATTACAAAGAAAGGTAACCATAGCTTTGAGAGGAATGTTTGTGGACTATTTTCTTACTATCATTATCCTCATTCTGTTTTGCTGTGCTCAGTAATAGTAGCTTTGCATGCCAGAAGACTCCTGTTCCCAGGTTTTGTAAGTATATGATTTGTGGATGACTTAAAGAATTAGGAAGATGAATGATCTGTTTAGCATCTTCCACTCAGTTGTCAATGTTCTTAGCTTCCTCTTTGAGACCTTTCCTTGATTTATTAGTTGATTTGCCACTTATGCTCCAACTAACTATTTCTGATACACTCCTGGCATTCCACTGTATGTTTATCCTTTGATTACCATATTATCACATATATTATACTCCTTAAGTTCTACCTCCCCTGTTGCTGCTGCTGCTGCTGTAAGTATTGGCCAGCCCATGTATCTGAATGACCCCATGACATGCTAAAACCAGCCAGGTGTTTTTGTGTGCATGTTTGTTATGTGGGTACCACAGGTAGAGGTAGTGGAAGGAAAAAAAAAAAAAAATGATTGGCTGTGAAGAACATTAGATGAAGCCTAATTTGCCCCAGGAGTGTATCCTTGCTCAAACAAATTCACTAAGTGACAAATTCGAATCAAAATTAAACCTGGCAAGATCTTTAGTGACACAGAAATATGTGTCAAAGGATGTTTATGCTTGAAAATGTGGTGTATAGGTATGGTAGAGGAAGAATAAAGTTAAAAAACCTTCATTCATAAATATATATATGTATGGGTATGTAACGAGCATTTGACATAAGTCACTGAGAATTATAGTTTTTAGATATCATTCATGCATTTATTAGTACAAATGCAGGATTTTTACATGTTTTCATTGCTTTTTTGTGCATTTAAAGAATTTGTGCACAATGACTGTTAACAAATTTATGTGGAATACAGAAATGTTTATATATGACGTAGAATATAGATAATTCACTGCTGAATGCTGTTGGTTGTAATTTGTATGTCACAAACTATGGCTCAGTTAAAGATGCTACTTCTCTTTCACTATGGGATACAATTTAAAATCATAATAGAAGTATTATGAATGATGTTATATTGAACAGTAAATAATAATATGTTTACCCCCAACAGATTGAGTTTCCATTGCACACAGTGGATAATGCTGGTGTACAGCAGTTCCTCTGGGAAGGGTCACAGATATCCAGCAATAGATGGTCCTGCCTTCACCTGTGAAAGCTTTACAGAAAACAGTTTGATTTCAGCTTTGAAAAATAAACCAGAAGAATTGGTGCCTCATATATGCTAAATGATTGGCCAGATTTTAAGGTATATATTAGGTATGTGCATGTGTTTGATTATCATTTCGTAAATATGCTTTGCAGCTATTGAAAAGAAAATTTATCCTTGTTATTCATTAGAATACTGGTTTGTTGAAATACATGACCTCAAACTTAATTGAGATTTAAGATCAATGCTAGGGTTAAGTGTGCTCAAAAATTGATCTGTGACAACCATCAATACTCACAGGAAATATGTATAGTCTATAGAGAAAGCAAGACATTTCTCCTCTAGTCATATGACAATAACAAGCTTTAATAGATTGGTTCCTCATGTTGGAGAAGATATAAGTTTTTTTTTAGAGATTTGTACAGAACTTGATGTCAGTACTGATTGAAAAGACTAATTTCTTTGTTCATCTTAAGATTTTGTAATTTCAAAATTGCTGATTGAAATACGTACTACTTTATCAGTACATAAAGTTTATTTTTGTATAGTGTTGTACTGATATCAAAACATTTACTTCCCAACATATTACAGAAAAGTTTAGTTTTAACTTGCCAGTTTTCTCCATTGAATGTGTGATTCAAGGAACTGCAGCAATCATGCATTAGTACCCACCAGCCAACATGCAGTATCCCTCACAACCATGCCAGTCAAGCATCAACAGGGCCCTTTATAAGTCTGGTTTTCTTACATGTAACTTAGTAATTAGACTTGCTGGTGAGGCAGCATATGTTTAGGGTTGAATCATTTTCAGCATGATTATCTCTGAGGCAGACACTGTTCCTCCAGTGCTTATGAAATAATTACTCATTAAGAAACTGCTTGGAACTGATTATCAATGAAAATTCTAGATTTTATTCTTCACAAGATGTGGCTTAAATTGTACCCAGATGGTTGAACAATGAGGATCACAGTCAGTAAGTTTAGTTAACTTAAAAGGACTTCTTTTGCAACAGCTAGCCAGAAGTAGTTGTTGTTGTAGTATGTAGCTTGTGCTACTGCTTGTCACCAAACTGTTAGTGATGATTTTTCTCACTTTAGTATTTTTCTCACTTTAGTATCTTTCAGTTTGTTGGTAGGCTGTGTGCTGGTGACAGTAGCAGAGTGTTGGTCAGCTTGCTTCATAATCCAGGTATTGACTTGAGTACAATCAAGACAGCATACTGAACTGTCTGACAGACTTATTCAAATGCTTAAGAGCACAGCTGATGGTATTATCTTGATTTTAAAGTGCATTTAAGTCAGTTGAAGGCTGCCTCTTGTTTGCTACCCCTAGCTTGTATTATTGAGGATTATCACAGGTAGGTTAAGCTGTATAGAGAAACTCAAAGACTCATACAAACCATTTTCATCAGTCAACTTTGCCCTTCATGGTTTATTGAAGTTTTTATCAAAATTCATTAGTTTAGTTCATCATTGTTGGTCTTGTCATGGAAATGTTTCATTGTATATGGAATATGTGAGTGGAAATAATGAAAACTTAAAGCAAAAGATCATATATAGATAGTAAGATTGAATGATCATTGTGGTTATGTTCTGGTGTTGTCTGTTAGACAAGTAACTGCATTTCCTTTGTTGTATAGTATAAAATGAAATAGCTTTCTGTTTTTAGGAGAGTAGAACTAAATTATATATAAATTATCTATAAAACAACTGTGATTTTAACTTAGTGTACAGATGGCGTATTGATGATGTTCATAGAACCACATTATTAGAGCTATACTAGACAGCCTTCAGATGAATTGAAAAAAAAACTTTTCAGTGCTTTTTTCATGTGTTTTCCAGTTTTTATATTTTATTTTTTGTTTGAAGTTAAATCTGTCTCTCTCTATCTATATATCCACCTATCTGTCTTTCTATGTGTGTATGTATTTTTTATGTGCTTGTTGTTATTGACTTCGGTCATATTTATATGCACAGAGGCATGCATCTTATGTAGGAATCCTTTTTGTAGAACTGGCTTCCCCATCTCCAGTGTAATAGGCTGGCATCGAGTAAGACTGCCTATTTCCATATGATACAGTTGCGACTGTGCTACCTTTTGGAATATTGTCATGAGTAATATCAGGCGTTCACAAGAACATTCTTATATGATTATGATATGAGTTATGAGAACTTGGAAAAAGAGTCACTTTGACTATGTTGATCACTACCTGCCTTTTCAACACGGCATCCTTCCCTTTGCCAGATGAATATTGCTAGTGTCTCATCACTTTTGAGGTTGATCAACATATCTTAAGATTCACCCTTTAATCTTTCAGGTGACAAGACGTGCTTTATTGAATTTCTTTTGATTTATATACTGTCAGTCCATATATGTCTGAATGATAATTAATTTCTTCCCCATCATCTATACCTTAGCTCATTATTCCCTTT
Organism: Panulirus argus; assembly: GCA_038088735.1. Classification (NCBI taxonomy): domain Eukaryota; kingdom Metazoa; phylum Arthropoda; class Malacostraca; order Decapoda; family Palinuridae; genus Panulirus; species Panulirus argus. Next base: position 12,261 of record JAYMFT010097061.1, on the reverse strand, counting down.
TCATTCTACTCATGTTCATGGATGTCTGTTCTCTTTTTCGGTCTGGGGGATTCTTATTATTTTACAGTGGATACCAAAATATCTTTTTTGGTTGGAAATGATGCACAATGAATCTTGTTAGTATTTCAAGTTTAAGGACTTCAAGAGAGCAAGTAGTTTCTTTGAAAGTCTTAAGATATTCCAAAGTAGTTCATCATACATATACAACTTTTCTTTAGAAGAATAGAGCAGGTTCTAGTCTACTGCAGGAGGTGGCAATCTGTGTGGTCTCTTGTATACATATAGTATGTAATGGGAATGCTATACTTAGAACAGATATAATATCTGGAGTAAGAAGTCATTTTTGCTTTAAATGTTTAGGAAATTGCCTCCTCCTCCTTAAGAAGTTACCCAGGTGGTGATAATTTGTTTTATTAACTCTTAATTTTTTTTTACCTCAACTACTGATGTTATGTCTGTACCTTACCTCTTTATTCCATGTCTCATTTCCTACACCAGATGTTAGGTTTATTGTGGTGCTGAACAGTATTCTAGATCATACATTCTTTGAGCAGAATTACTCAGTTCTTGCTGTTGTTTTCATCATTGCAAGTGATTTTTGTGATGAGTTTTAAGGTAGGTGAAGGAATCGTTATACTTATAGAAAAGATAAGGGTTCAGGCACATGATCAAAATGAGGTTTTATGAAAGACAGGAAAGACTTGTATAGTAATTGTTAAACATTGGAGACAGAATGACCAGTACTGTTCTCTTAATTCATTTTAACTTTAATGTAAAATGCTTTCCCAGTTGTGGCTATTCCTCCCTCTCATTAACTCTGAATTAGTCAGAGGAAGAGGGACAGTCTTTGTTTGTAGATTATTTTGGGTGAAGTTAACTAAGGAACTCTCTGCTTCTCCAGAGTTTTCTCAAATGTCTTTGCTTCCAAATGTAGGGTAAGATCAAATCAGTACAAGAATATTACAGAAAGAAAAATGTAGTGTTTTCAATTTGAAAACGAACCAAATTCTAATGATTGCCAGAATCATCTCTCATGCTGCTTGGGCTCTATCCTTAGATTTAATAGCTGTTCATCTTCTTATTTGGGTGCATTTTAAGTTTGTGAGATTACTATTTGTGTGTTACAGGGAGAGGGTTGTACACCTATGTTGTCCTGTTTCATTATTTATTTGTGGTTACCCACTTGTGCATGTTCTTTTATGACCCCATTTCTCAGGCTATCTTTTCTGAACCCTCTAATGTTTTTTGTGTTCTCTGCTTCGTGATTTTGTTTAGTGTGTGCTGTCTCGGTATTTTTTAAAAGCCTTTTTTATGTATATGAAAGAAGTGAGTTTTGTGCTAGTATCATCTCTTAATCATACTTTTCTGTCACACAGTGTTTTAACTGGATAATGGTATTCACGCAGTACAAGCATTTTTTGCATCTTTTCCAACAGATATTATTCTTGGTTTCTTTGTTCCTTTTTTGTTATTTTCCTATTTCAAAGAACTGCATAGTTTTAGTTTCCTTTTTAATACAGGGAGGAAGTTTTTAATATGTGGGGTCAAAATTTTTCCATTTTCTTTACTCACATAAGTTTCTGATTTTATTTATAATGCCTGCATTTATGGCCTCATCACTTGCATTATTCTATTCATCCTTCACACTTAATATTGAAGTACTTCATATATTTTCTAGCTTGTTTCTTGCAACAACTTTGTTAATTTCAAGAAACCATGTAGATTTCACCTAGAAACATGAAAGTTGTAATAACATCTCCCATCTTGCATGTACTGGGCTCCATTTCTTAAACTTTGTTTTGTATTATGTGGTCTTTTAAAGTTGTTTATGTTGTCTGCATTTACGGTTTCCTTTCTTGTTGCATGTATCTACAATTCTGTTACTATGGAAGTTATTTTGTTTCTTCTTCCTTCTTTCTTCCAGGATGGGTAACTCCTTGGCTGCTAACTTCTCCTTGTAACTTTGATCTGTTTCTTGTTGCCTGCCTTTGAACCTTCTACAGATCCCCTCAAACTGGGTGACAAAACTGGAGCTTCATACTCTGTTTTGGATGGTAGAGGAAAATATGGAGTTGAAAGGAGAGTCTTGTAAGGGGAAGAAATGAAGCTGCATAGAAAGCTGTGGTGAATAAGAATAATTTAACCCATAAACAGTGGTTGAATGCAATATTGCAAGTCATAATTAAGACAAAAAATAAAGTCTTCAAATTTCTATTTTCCATTATGATAGATTTACATGTAAAAGTAAAAGATATGTACAAACAAGTGAGCAAACATACTTCATATGACCTGGGTATGATGCTGAGGTTAGCACATAGGTCTCTTGGTGGATGTGCTGTATGGGAGGTGGAGGAGTGTGGAGGGAAAGTAAACCTCATGATGTGCATTTAGTATCTATATTTGTGAAAGAAATTCATATAAAAGTAAAAGATATGTACAAATGAGTGAGCTATGATATAGCACTGAAATTAGTGTGAATCCAACAGTGGAGGTAGTGAAGGTATGATGAAGAAAGGGTGGAGTTTAGAGCTACAGCAGGGGGTGAGGCTCATGATGTAAATCTGTGAAATGACATTTATCACTATTTATGGCTTCTTTACACTCATATTTACATGTATTTACTCACAATCATTTATATATATATATATTCACACTTGAAAATTGCTTACAGAGTGTGATAGTCCCTGAAACAAGCACCTATAGTGACCAAGGCAACACTTAGTAGCCATACAAATGTCAGAATGGTGGTGGTTGAAGGTTTGAAATAAGCTTGCAAATGTTATCATGTTTTGACTTTCAGCATTTAAGTTAAGAGTCAAGAGTAGCATGTACAATAAGCTTTTATGATTATATGAAAATGGAAGGAGCAGAGACTGTTGCCCACATCAGGGTCTGTCTTTACTGGGCAATGTTGGTAAATGCAAAGAATGCATATTCTTAAATCTGATTTTTTTCTTATTTTCTTAACCTTTCATAGCACTCATCATCAGCTAATAATGTGACTAGTGACATTAGCCAGAGTCACATGATGATTTAGCTTTTCCCACCTCTTTTTAGATATCTAGTTGACTCATCATACCAATAATAGTGTTTAGATGACTCTTACAAGACCAGGCATGTCTGGAAAAAATTCTGCTCTCCTCAGTACACTTATAGTCACCATTATAGGTGCATGACTATGAGCTTTCAGGCCATGTTTACATGGTGTCCCTGTGGATAATACGTAGGTTGTTGGATGACCCAAATCATCAGGAGGACTGCTTATTATATATATATCAGATGGTGAGGAAGGAGATGTAAAACAACATGAGAAATGTGAAGAATGATTAGCTCAGAGAATGATTTAAGTGGGATTATGATGGGGATAGGGAGGCCAGCACTCATGTCCCCACCACCTTTGCACAAGGCCTTTGTTCCCATGGAAGATATTTCATAGATTCAGTTGATTTTCTCTTTTGTGTAATCCTTGGGGTGATGAAGGATTCTGGTAACAGATGATGGTAAAGAACTAGAATATTTCAAAAAATACATACCCATTATCCATCCAATGTGCCAGCCTCTCTCCTTCCTCTCACTCATCTTTTTTGTAGGTAGTGTAATATTTGTAAATATTTTTATGTTCATCATCACCTTTCTTTACATGTGTTTAAGATAAGAGTAGAATATAAAACCAAACTAAGGAAAAAAGGAAGAAAGAATACCTCCAATATCCTCCCTACATGTGCCATCTACTCTCCTTTCTCATGCTCATTTATAATGTACATACTGTAGAGTGATATTTCTAAAGGTATTATGTTATTTGCCACCAACTTTATGCCTTTATCAGAAGTAAGAGAAAAAGCAACACCTCCACATCCTCCTCTCTTATCAAGAGTTATCAGATATTGCAACCATGTGCCCCTGTACTCTTACAGCAATGGATCAAGCCAACACATATATATTTATAATAGTTTTTTGAGTATTTCCTCTTAGTTTTGCATACTAGTCTATCATTTCATAAGGGAAAAAATTATTTTTTTCATATTGCACTTATGGAGATGAACATTGCAGGCTGTTCCACTGTGTAAGGGTAAAATTCTTAGCTTGTCCTTTCTAGGGCTTATTCAAACTGGAGATTGCTTAGTTTTCTTGTTACCAGTAATTTGAAATAATAGTAGATTTTAGTATGGCCTCCTACCCCTATTATTTAAACATGTGTTTTGCAGATTAGATGCATATCAGAAAGAAAGTCTGTAGTTTTGATATTGAAATCAGTGTCCAGTATACAGCTAGAAGTTCCAGTAGGCTATCTTTGTTTTAGAGCCATGTTTCCACATTAAGCAGAGTGAAAGCAAATCAGATTATGTGAAAAGAGATTTGTTACCCTAGTTGACATATAGCTGGAAATGAGAACTAAACTGAGATTAAAGGGTACATTTTTCTCATCCACAGTCCCCATGAGTCGTTTAGCTCCAAAGATTGATTTTATCACATGTATTTTCCTATTTAAGAAGAGGAAACTGGGACAGGTTTCAGAGACTGATATTTTATAGCTCTAGAATGTTTTTATTCCAAATGCTAGTTGGAAAGTAGATCCAGATTTTGTTAACAGTATGATTGCTTCAAATTGCTTGAAATGACAGGAATCACTGAAACGCTCTTAACTTATGGAACTGACAAAGCATTTTGGTTTGTTAGCTTCAAAACATGCAGTATTATTATCTCCTACTCATATCCTGGTTGGACATATGTTTGTAAGATCCATTGCTACAAAATGCAAAATAGAAATGCAATTGTTTGTCATTTTATTGTATATAGGAATGATATTTTCCCTTTCAACTTGATTTGTTTCCGTCCGAAGACCAGTACTACATCCACTTACTGAATTTTTGTCATTGTTCCCAGTTTGCTGCCAGAAGTCATAATAGGTCTTGTTTCTGTGAATTTAAGCCTGTCAACATAATTTGTGGCCTTCAGCATATCTAACTGGTAAGATATGGCTTACTGAAGAGCTTGCTAGTCTGGTTCTTGCAGTAAGGTGGGGTACTACCTGGAGTAGATTGCTTGATTATTAATCAAGGTATTGTGTCCCATGATTGGCTTACTTTGGCCCTTTGTTAAAAGATAGAGTAACCATTCTGACAGGCCATAGAGATGTATACTTTATTCTCATATTATCAAGTACAAAAAGAAGTCTCCCTTTAAAACTGAATTTTTCTACAATAAATGATCTTAAATAATCTCTTGAGTTATTGTGAATCATTTGTGATTAATGGAAATTCCTATTTGTGATATTTATAAGGCTGCCTCTCACAAGTGGAAGTCCTGATTTACAAGGTTTAGAAGGCTATGGTTCACTTAAAAATATTTTGTTTCTAAAAATTCAAAGGTTGAAGCCCATTTAGCTTGAAGAAGCCACTAGTCTTGTAGTTTATTTTCATCAAATTGAGTTCCCCCCCCCCCCACACTGAACAATCAAGATTCAACCACTTTTACATGTGACCCCCTGTAAAGAACAGCCTATCCAAGGCTAATCTAACCTCAGGAAGCATTACTTTTTTTACTTCTATTTTCAGTGTTCCTCCTGAATTGTTATATTGAGAAGTAATGTAATCATGTCATCAGTGTAGAGCTGGTAGTTTGAGTTTCATTGAAATCCATCTGACATGCTGTTCCATATCCTTCTGAGAGAATATCTTTTACTCCTATTATGTTCAGGAAGACATGCATATCCTTACACATGTTTATAGAATTATACTGTAATGTAATAGTAACAATATCACACTGTAACCACATGTATCTAAACATGATTAAGGTAACACAGACTGTGGAGCCTAAAGTACGTCAGTCAGTTTTCACCAACTAGCATTAAAGGTGAAAATATTTCATTTGATTTATATTTTTGGTCGATTATAGAACGGTAGACAGTTAAGGTTAAGAACACTTAGCTACAGGCAACAAATGTTTCAGTATTTTTTCACTTATGGCAAATTATCTAGTCTGTGTATGTTTTTCTTGACATGATTAATAGGAAAAGTCCAAGTCAGTTTCACGTACATAGATTGATGAAATACTTAGTGAGAAAGACTGCTTGGCAGTATGTAAGTAGAGTTTCCACCACCTTGTTCTTTAGGTTTGCTATTGTAATAAAGTGTTAATTAGTTACCCAGCTCACATACCCTGTATAGAAAGTTTTGATAAAGGAAAGACACTTTGACATTGTGACAGTGTGTGAGGTAAGCATCTGTGCTGTCCATGCCACCCATCATGCTCTTGAGGTGATTTCTGGACTGCAAGTCGATCATGTGGCTGTTATTACTGCTTGAGCAGTATGAGTCATAGTTCATGCTCAAGTAATGCAGGGATAATTGGTTCGCTAAGTGGGCCTACTGCATGTGCTGGCTGATGGATTCTTATACAAACATGTAGGTCCTTAGCTGGTTGGGTGTACATCTAGAGCCTTTGGAAACTTTTTCAGCAAGGTAAATGTCTCATAAGCATGCATACTACCACACTGGAGCAATTAGTCTATCCTTCATTAATTTTGTAAAATGCATAAACATGAATATGTGTCAGGAAATTGAATGATTGTATGAAAATTTATGTTTATACGGATTAATATTACTTTTCAGCAAAACAAAAATATTTGTTGTGGTAATTGGAAACTACTGTACCTGTTGTCATTATTGTGGAGTAACATCTTTGATTAGGAGTATAATGGTAGTTCTTTCACTTGATAATTACTATACATATAGAAGTGGAAGATCAAATTGAAGGTGGAAAGATGGAGAGAAAAAGATTTTAAGCAATCAGGGCCTGAACATGCAGAAGGGTGAAAGGCTTGCATGGAATAGAGTGAAATGGAACAATGTGGTATACTGGGGTGGACCTGCTGTCAATGGACTGAACCCAGGCATGTGAAACATCTGGGGGAAACCATGGAAAGGTCTGTGGGGCCTGGATGTGGATAGGGAGCTGTGGTTTCAGTGCATTACACGTGAGCAAAAATGGCCTTTTTTTCGTCTATTTCCTGGCGCTACCTTGCTGATGCAGGGGGTGATGATGCTGTTTCCTGTGGGGTGAGGTGGTGCCAGGAATGGATGGAGGCGAGCAAGTATGAATATGTACATGTGTATATGCATGTGTGTGTATATGTATGTATATATGTATATGTTGGTATGTATATGTATGTATTGTGTATATATGTGTGTATGTGAGTGAATGGATCTTTCTACGTCTGTTTCCTGGCACTACCTAATTAAGCAAATAATCTATTGTATTTTAGGCTTTATGATAACTGAGCCAAGACAGAACATAAACCTCAGTCAGATTTAAACCATTTATAACCCCAGCAAGATTGTATCCCCAGGGGGTTTTACCATGTTTCTTATTCCCAGAGTTCCTATCATTGGTCATTTACACATGAGTCAAATGGACTACAGTAGAGTGATCACCAAAGTAACTCCTCATTGAAATGTAAGGCTATACTGTATGTATTCCTGTAATATGTAGTACCTGTTTTTATATATCACTTATGTACACAACCGTCCAAACACCTTTTTAGTGTTAAAGTATACTAGTAAGTTCATGTGTATCTGGTTTGTAGTATAATTTTTTTTTATGCAAGTAAGGATGCCTATGTTAATAGAGTTTAGAAGATTTTAAAATCTTTTCTATTCTTAAAAAAAAATAGAAATTAAAATCTTTGGTTTTACATGGATTGTTATTCTGTTATTTTGTGAAATAAAGATTAATATATCAAAATTAAATTTAATTACCCAAAAAACTAAATTCTTTATTGCAGGAGGTCAAATGGAATGAAAACTCATATTTGTAATGGATGTGAGTGATTTCTCTATCTTTACAGACCTATCCTTGGATCACCATGGAAACAGATATACAATTATGATCCCACACCAACAAACAAAATCCACAAACAACTCTAGAGCTATGCTTGTCTCTTAGGTTAGTCTGTGTTTCAAAGGACCACCAGTCTGCTTGTCTTTTAGTTTAGTCTATGTTTCAAAGTACCCCCAGAATTTTTTTAATCAAATACACCAGAATGCAATATTGCTACCAAATATCTAGAGCAAAGCCAGATTCAATCCAAACTAATGTAGAGAAGAATCATTAAGCAGTTCTTTCAGTCATGAGGAAATCATTTCAAAATAAAATATTTCTAAGAAAAAATAAATCAACATGTGATTACTGCCATGGTTCAATTGTCTAACTTAGTTCTTAAGTATTACTAATCTTGAAGCAAGATTTAATGATACAACTAATTAAATTCTGAACAAAACTAAAAGGCTAAAATCTTTTTCCAAGCTTTTGGACCTTATGTCTCAGTGCCACACAGTTAAATCTTAGTTCAATTTTCCTCTCCTCCAGAGAAAGCAGACATAATGTGGCCAGAAATCTACCAGATACTGCATGAAAATCAACACAAAAACCTTAAGTTCTTTTTTCTTAAATCCCCAGCAGTATTTTCCTAATGACCTTCCAATATCTCCTACATACCAGAATGTGAAAATTCTCTCATATTTATATATTACAATTCTATCAGCATTATGGGGGGGGGGGGAACTGGAACGGTGGCTCACTTAGAACAAAATATCTGCATCCCCACAGAAGTATTCAGTTACCCTTTTGGGCCTAATCAGATATAAATCGAATCTGCACCCTCCTATCACCTTGAAATGGCCTATTGTATCCTCTCAACAAAACACCAATTACTCTGGGTATCATACTGCAAACACAACATTTGCTCCTCACATCACAAAAACCTACACAAAAGCAACAACCACTAACTGGCATCAGATTTGGAAACACACTTACACAAACTAAATAGATTAGATCTCACCTGTTCTGCCCAGCAATGGATACATGACAGTATGGAAGGAAAGAGAATACAGGGAAGGGGAGGTCTGACCTTAATAAAAGTTTTTGGAATTGGTGAAGAAGACCCACACACAATATATAATGAAAAATGTAACTACGAAATACATGCGTAGTGGTGCTGATTATACGTAATACTACAAAAAATAGCAGATAAAAAAATTTATAACATGGAACAATCAGAAAAATACAAGGAGCATTAAAATATACACTTCTGAGAGATGATAAAGTACTGATACTGTGTGTTTTCAATTATAAAGAGAGTGACCCGGGGAAATTAGATTCTCATACTGGTAGGGAGCCACAAAGACACAAGTTTTTATGATTGTATACAGGGAAATTTCCTATACCTGCATGTTAGTGAACATACTAGGATGGGAAGGACTGATCAACATCATTACAAGCCCCTAACTGCACACACACAACAGCAAAAGTATTGAGAATCTTATTATATTATATATCATCACTTGAAAAAAGTGATCATATATGCTTAAGTTTGAATAATGTGATAAATTTGAAATTTAAAAGAGCAGAGGTGGTACAATACCTGAAGATATATAATCATGGAACCTCAACAATTTCTGTGGTAATTTAGGTTGGGAAATGGCACTCAGGTGCCAGGAAATGAAGCAATAAGGAGAAAGGTTCCACGAAATTTTCAAATGAGAATTAGGAACATGGGTATCTCTAGCCTCATATACAGAGGAAATGTTATGAGAGGGAGGACTGATTTTATAAAAGCAGTCAAAAAGGAAAGGAGCTCTGAGAGGTGCAATGAATAGATTATCCAAGTGGAAGGGAATAAAGGATGCATGTCAAAGGAGCCTTCTCAAAATGGGTAAGGTCATAAGCACAGTGCCTAAGGGTTCTGGTTCTGTTCTGTGACTATTACTCTATTTGATACTTGTAAATGACTCACCAGAGGGTATGGACACCTACCTGAATACACTTGCAGAAGTCATAAGGGAAGTGAAAAACTTGGTGGATTGCATCAACTTTTAAGGTAGCCTTAAAAAATGAGTTAGAGCACTTTGATACATGGTTGATGAAGTTCAAACCTAGTAAAAGTAAAGAGGATGAGACAGCGAGAAATGGCCTTGATGTGATTATTCTCCACAAGGAAACCAGCTGCAGGAATATATCTGTGAGAGACTTGAGCAATGACAATGAACCTAACCTGTGACCTTAAAAATGAAGTAAAGAAAACTAACAGTTTGCTTGCTAGTATCTGAATAGCATTCAGATCCACAAATAAGGAAATATTCAGCAAGCTGTTCATATTATACATAAGCCCAAAGCTAGATACTAATCAAATTTGGCCACTGCACCTAACAAAGTACAAAGGAACTGGAGAAGGGTTAGAGGAAAGCAGCACAGATGGTAACAGAATTACAAGAGCCAAACTAGGGGGGAAAGGTTAGAGGTTTTCAGTTTGCCCACATTGGAAGAGAGAAGAGTAAAGGGTGACCTGATCACTACCTTTTTAAGTTTTTAAACCAGACATGACACAGAAAGAAGTGAATAGTTCTTCGAGAGATGTAGATATATATAACAACCAGAAGACATAACAAGAAAAATGTTAAAAAGAATGAGAGTTGAGGGTGGTTGAATGAAAACATGGTTAATGCACCCAGCACACAGAAATTTTAAAAGCTGCCTCACCCACATGTACTCATAGATTACTGGCATTCTTTCCACAAACATATAATCTTTCATACATTACACCTGACAACACTTAACTCACACAGCCCATACTTTCGTAACTAGATTTCCAGCAGTGAGCACTATGTGCTAGCCCTGTCTTATGGCAAAATAGTATGAGCAACAGATGAAAGTAGTAGGCAGGAGCATTAGGTAGAAGTAGTCAGAAGGAACATTAAGAAGGAGCATTAGGTAGAAGCAGTCAGCAGGAACATTAAGGAGGAGCCTTAGAAAACTGCATAAGCGTATCCTCTACAAGTGGCCTGTTACGGGTGAGGCACTATAGGCCAAGAAGTGGCAGTGGAGTTCATTAGTTATAGGGCCTATTGCCAGGACCACTCTCCCCTTGAAGGAATTGCAGGAAGGAACAGGCATCAGGGATATAGACAGACTGAAAACCTTCAAGAGGTGGGGACCCATAAGTGTAAAACTCCCAACCCTACTGTACAAAAAGGTAATTACACACAAAGAGAAAAGGGTAAATGTTTACCTGTCAATAGGAAAGTACACCTAGAAGAGGCAGTGAACTACAGACCGGACTCCCTAACAAGTGTGGTCTGTAAAAAACTGGAAAAGATAATCAAAGGAAATGATGACTTCCTGCAGTGGAGTAATTACCCCACTGAGAGATAACAAGGTTTTAGGGAAAGAAGGTCATGCACTAAAAACCTCTTGGATTTCTATAAGAGAGTGAACTCAGCATTGAACAGAGGGGAAGGCTGAGAGGACTGTTTCTATCTGAACTGCCAGAAAGCATTTAACAATGTGCCACATGGGAGGCTGATTAAGAACTGGATCACCAAGCATGAATAAGGGGAGAGATTCTTCCAATGGATAGAAGATTAACTGAATGATGGAAACAAAGGACATATGTTTGAGAAGCATTTCCAAATGGATGGAGGTCACCAGTGTTGTGCCAGGGAGTTCTATTTGGGGACCATCACTCTTCTTGATCCAAGTGAACAACTTGCCAGAAGGTGTGGACTGTTACCTGTACATGTTTGCAGATGAGTAAAGTTCATTTCCCAGTAGTCAGTAAATTACCGAACTTACTGTCACAACACGGAGGTATGTGAACACAAATGTTGTGCATATGAATACGCACTATTATGGGCTGCATAGTTGGGTGGTCAGTGTACCAAGCTACCACGCATATGGTACAAGGTACGAGGTTCAAATCCGTGCTTTTTGAGAGTGCTTATTTATATGCTTGCCTTCATCCATTCCTGGCACCACCTTGCCCCACATGAATCAGCATCCCCACCCCCTGCGTCAGCGAGGTAGAGCCAGGAAACGCAAGAAAAAGGCCACATCCGCTCACACTCAGTCTCTACCTGTCATGGGTAATGCATCAAAACCACAGCTCCTTATCCACATCCAGGTCCAACAGACCTTTCCACTGTTTAACCCAGACATTTCACAGGCCCTGGTTCAGTCCACATCGATGTGGTATACATATACTTATTATTTATTCATTAAACCTGATCACCATTTCCTGCAGTAGCAAGGTAGTGCCAGGAAACAGACAAAGAAAGACCCATCCACTCATATACACATACACGAACATATATATACATTTATTTATTTATCTATTATACTTGATTGCTGCTTCCCACGTCAGCGAGGTAGCGCTAGGAAACAGACGAAGAAAAACCCATCCCCCCGCATACACACATATATACATAC
>JAYMFT010097060.1:0-45370 GCA_038088735.1 Panulirus argus | reverse complement strand
TCTCTCTCTCTCTCTCTCTCTCTCTCTCTCTCTCTCTCTCTCTCTCTCTCTCTCTCTCTCTCTCTCTCTCAGGCTATTAACAATCAGCGCTGACTGTGGATCCCTCCATCAAGATATTACCACTCAATGCTGACCGTGGACCCCTCCATCAGGCTATTACCACTTAATGCTGACGGTGGATCCCTCCATCAGGCTATTACCACTCAATGCTGACCGTGGATCCCTCCAAGAGCCTATAACCACTTAAGCTGACCGTGGATCCCTCCATCAGGCTATTACCACTCAATGCTGATCGTGGATCCCTCCATCAGGCTATTACCACTTAATGCTGACCGTGGATCCCTTCATCAGACTATTTCTACTCAATGCTGACCGTGGATCCGGCCATAAGACTAATACGACACAATGCTGACCGTGGATCCCTCCAACAGGCTATTGCCACTATATGCTGACCATGGATCCCTCCATCAGGCTATTACTACTCATTGCTGACAGTAGATCCCTCCATCAGGCTATTACTACTCAATGCTGACCATGGATCCCTCCATCAAGCTATTACCAATAAATGCTGACCGTGGATCCCACCATAAGACTAATACCACTCTATGCTGACCGTGGATCCCTCCATCAGGCTATGAACACTCAATGCTGACCGTGGAACCCTTCATCAGGCTTTTACCACTTAATGCTGACCGGGGATCCCTCCATCTGGCTATCAACACTCAATGCTGACCATGGATACCTACATCAAAGCTTTTAACACTCAATGCTGATCGTGGATCCCTCAATAAGGTTATTACAACTCAATGCTGACCGTGGATCCCTCCATCAGGCTATTGCAACTCAATGCTGATCATGCATCCCTCCATCAGGCTATCACCACCTAATGCTGACCGTGGATCCCTCCATCAGACTATTACCAGTCAATGCTGACCGTGGATCCCTCCATCAGGCAATAAACACTGAATGCTGACCGTGGATCCCTCCATCACGCTATTACCAATTAATGCTGACCGTGGATCCCTCCATCAGGCTATTAACACTCATTGCTGACCGTGGATCCCTCCATCAAGCTATAACCACTTAATGATGACCATGGATCCCTCCAAAAGGTTATTACCACTGAATGCTGACCGTGGATCCCTCCATCAGGCTATTACCACTCAATGCTGACCGTGGATCTCTCCATCAGGCTGTTACCACTATATGCTGACCGTGGATCCCTCCATCAGGCTAATACCACTATATGCTGACCGTGGATCCCTCCATCAGACTATTACCAGTCAATGCTGACCGTGCATCCGGCCATAAGACTAGAACAACACAATGCTGACAGTGGATCCCTCCAACAGGCTATTACCACTATATGCTGACCGTGGATCCCTCCATCAGGCTATTACTACTCATTGCTGACAGTGGATCCCTCCATCAGGCTATTACGACTTAATACTGACCGTGAATACCTTCATCAGAATTTTACCACTCAATGCTGACCGTGGATCCGGCCATAAGACTAATACCACACAATGCTGACCGTGCATCCCTCCATCAGACTATTACCAGTCAATGCTCACCATGGATCCCTCCATCAGGCTATTACCAGTCAATGCTGACCGTGGATCCTGCCATGAGACTAATACCACTCAATGCTGATCGTGGATCCCTCTATCAGGTTATCAACAGTCTATCCTGACCGTGGATCCCTCCATCAGGCTATGAACACTCAATGCTGACCGTTGAACCCTCCATCTGGCTATCAACACTCAGTGCTGACTATGGATACCTCCATCAAGCTTTTAGCACTCAATGCATATCGTGGATCCCTCAATAAGGTCATTACAACTCAATGCTGACCGTGGATCCCTTCATCAGGCTATTACCACTCAATGCCGACCGAGGATCATTTCATTAGGCTATTACCACTTAATGCTGACCGAGGATCCCTTCATCAGATTATTGCTGCTCAATGCTGACCGTGGATCCGGCCGTAAAACTAATACCACACAATGCTGACCGTAGATCCCTCCATCAGTCTATTACCAGTCAGTCCTAACCGTGGATCCCTCCATCAGGCTATTACCACACGATGCTGACCGTGGATCCCTCCATCAGGCTATTACCACCAAATGCTGACCGTGGATCCTTCCATCAGGCTATTACCACTTAATGCTGACCGTCGATCCCGCCGTGAAACCAATACCACTCAATGCTGGCCGTGGATCCCTCCATCAGGCTATTAACAGTCAATCCTGACCGTGGATCCCTCCATTAGGCTATGAACACTCAATGCTGACCGTGGAACCCTCCATCAGGCTATTACCACTTAATGCTGACCGTGGATCCCTCCATCTGGCTATCAACACTCAATGCTGACCATGGATACCTCCATCAAGCTTTTAGCACTCAATGCTGATCGTGGATCCCTCAATAAGATTATGACAACTCAGTGCTGACCGTGGATCCCTCCATCAGGCTATTACAACTCAGTGCTGACCCTGCATCCCTCCATTAGGCTATTACCACCTAATGCTGACTATGGATCCCTCCATCAGACTAATACCAATTAATGCTGACAGTGGATCCCTCCTTCACGCTATTACCACTTAATGCTGACCGTGGATCCCTTCATCGGGCTATTGCCACTCATTAGCTGACCGTGGATCCCTCCATCAAGCTATAATCACTTAATGATGACCGTTGATCCCTCCAAAAGGTTATTACCACTGAATGCTGACCGAGGATCCCTCAATCAGGCTATTGCCACTCATTGCTGACGTGGATACCTCCATCAGTCTATTACCACAATACACTGACCGTGGATCCATCCATCAGGCTATATTCACTCAATGCTGACCGTGGATCCCTCCATCAGACTATTACCACCTAATGCTGACCGTGGATCCCTATATCAGGATATTACCACTCAATACTGACCATGGGTCAATCCATCAGGCTATTACCACTAAATACTGAGAGTGGATCCCTCCATCAGGGTATTACCACTCAACGCTGACCGTGGATCCCTTCAGGAGGCTAGTACCACTCAATAATGACCTTGGATCCCTCCATCGGACTATTAACATTCAATACAGACCGTGGATCCCTCCATCAGGCTATTACAACTCAATGCTGACCCTGCATCCCTCCATTGGGCTATTACCACTTAATGCTGACCATGAATCCCTCCATCAGACTAATACCAATTAATGCTGACCGTGGATCCCTCCATCACGCTGTTACCACTTAATGCTGACCGTGGATCCCTTCATCGGACTAATGCCACTCATTTGCTGACCGTGGATCCCTCCATCAGGCTATTAACACTCATTGCTGACCGTGGATTCCTCCATCAAGCTATAACCACTTAATGATGACCGTTGATCCCTCCAGAAGGTTATTACCAATGAATGCTGACCGTGGATCGCTCAATCAGGCTATTACCACTCAATGCTGACGTCGATCCCTCCATCAGTCTATTACCACAATATACTGACCATGGATCCCTCCATCAGGCTATATCCACTCAATGCTGACCGTGGATTCCTCCATCAGGCTATTACCACCTAATGCTGACCGCGGATCCCTATATCAGGATATTACCACTCAATACTGACCATGGGTCAATCCATCAGGTTATTACCACTCAATGCTGAGAGTGGATCCCTCCATCAGAGTATTACCACTCAACGCTGACCGTGGATCCCTTCAATAGGCAATTACCAATCAATAATAGCCTTGGATCCCTCAGTCAGACTATTAACATTCAATACAGACAGTGGATCCCTCCATCAGGCTATTACCACTCAATTCTGATCATGGATCCTTCCATCAGGCTATTACCAAACAATTATGAGACTGGATTCCTCCATCAGGCTATTACCACTCAATGCTGACCGTGGATCCATCCATCTGGCTATTACCACTCAATGCTGACCGTGGATCCCTCCATCAGGCTATTAACATTGAATGCTAACTGTGAATTCCTTCATCTGGTCATTGCAACTCAATGCTGACCCTGGATCCCTCAATCAGGCTATTGCCACTTAATGCTGACCCTGGATCCCTCCATCAGGCTCTTACCACTCAATGCTGACCATGGATCCCTTCATCAGGCTATTGTAAATCAATGCTGAACGTGGATCCCTCCATCAGGCTATTAACGCTGAATGCTGACCGTGGATCCTTATATCAGGTTATTACCACTCAATTCTGACCTTGGATCCCGCCATATAACTAATACCACTCAATGCTGACCGTAGATCCCTCCATCAGGCTATTGCCACTCAATGCTGACTGTGGATCCCCCCATCAGGATATTACCACTCAATGCTGACTGTTGTTCCCTCCATATGGCTTTTAACACTCAATGCCGACCATCAAGCTTTTACTAATCAATTCTGACCGTGGATCCCTTCATCAGGCTATTACAAATCAATGCTGACCGTGGATCTTTCCATCAGGCTATTGACACTGAATGCTGACCGTAGATCCCTACATCAGGTTATTAACAATGAATGCTGAAAGCGGATCCCTCCATCAGGCTATTACCACTTAATAATGACCGTGGATCCCTTCATCAGAATATTACGACTCAATAATGACCGTGGATCCCGCCATATACTAATTCCACTCAATGCCGACCGTGGATCCCTCTATCAGAATATTACTACTTAATGCTGACCGTGCATCCCTCCATCAGGCTATTAACACTAAATTGTGACCTTGGATCCCTCAATCAGACTATTACCAATTAATGCTAAACGTGGATCCCTTCATCAGGCTACTACCACTCAATGCTGACAGTAAATCCCTCCACCAGGCTATTACCACTTAATGCTGACCGTGGATCCCTCCATCAGGCTATTACCATTCAATGCTGACCGTGGATCCCTCCATCAGGCTATTGTCATTTAATGCTGACCGTGGATCCCTTCATCAGACTATTACCACTCAATCCTGACCGTGGATCCCGCAATAGACCTAATACCACTCATTGCTGACGTGGATCCCTTCATCAGGCTATTACAAATCAATGCTGACCGTGGATCCTTCCATCAGGCTATTGACATTGAATGCTGACCGTAGATCCCTACATCAGGTTATTAACACTGAATGCTGATAGTGGATCCCTCCATCAGGCTATTACCACTTAATAATGACTGAGGATCCCTTCATCAGAATATTACGACTCAAAGCTGACAGTGGATACCACCATATACTAATATCACTCAATGCTTACCGTGGATCCCTCCATCAGGATATTACAACTTAATGCTGACCGTGTATCCCTCCATCAGGCTATTACCACGTAATTCTGACCTTGGACCCCTCAATCAGACTATTACCAATTAATGCTGACCGTGGATCCCTTCATCAGGCTGCTACCACTCAATGTTGACCGTAAATCCCTCCACCAGGCTATTGCCAATTAATGCTGACAGTGGATCCCTCCATCAGGCTATTACCATTCAATGCTGACCGTGGATCCCCCCATCAGGCTATTGCCATTTAATGCTGACCGTGGATCCCTTCATCAGACTATTACCACTCAATCCTGACCGTGGATCCCGCAATAAGCCTAATACCAATCACTGCTGACCGTGGATCCCGCAATAAGGTTATCAGAAATCAATGCTGACCGTGGATCCCTCCATTAAGCTATTGCCACTTAATGCTGACCGAGGATCCCTCCGTCAGGCTAATAGCAATTAATGCTGACCGTGGAACCCTTTATTAGGTTATTACCACTTAATGCTGACCAGGGATCCCTCCATCTCGCTATCAACACTCAGTGCTGACCATGGATACCTCCATCAAGCTTTTAACACTCAGTGCTGATCATGGATCCGTCAATAAGGTTGTCACAACTCAATGCTGACCGTGGATCCCTCCATCAGGCTATTACAACTAAATGCTGATAGCGCATCCCTCCAATAGGCTATTACCATCTAATGCTGACCGTAGATCCCTCCATCAGGTTAATACCAATTAATGCTGACCGTGGATCACTCCATCAAGCAATAAACACTGAATGCTGACCTTGGATCCATCGATCACGCTATTACCACTTAATGCTGACCGTGGATCCCTCCATCAGGCTATTAACACTCATTGCTGATCGTGGATCCCCCCAGCAAGATATAACAACTTAATGATGACCGTGGATCCCTCCAAAAGGTTGTTACCACTGAATGCTGACCGTGGATCCCTCCATCAGGCTATTACCACACAATGCTGACCGTGGATCTCTTCATCATGCTATTACTACTATTGCTGACCGTGGATCCCTCCATCAGGCTAATACCACTATATGCTGACCGTAGATCCCTCCATCAGACTATTACTACTCAATGCTGACCGTGGATCCTGCCAGAAGACTAAAACCACACAATGCTGACCGTGGATCCCTCCATCAGGCTATTACCACTATATGCTGACTGTGGATCCCTCCATCAGGCTATTACCACTATATGCTGACCATGATCCCTCCATCAGGTTATTACCACTCAATGCTGATCGTGGATCCCTCCATCAGGCTATTACTACTTAATACTGAACGTGGATCCCTTCATCGGAATATTACCACTCAATGCTGACCGTGGATCCGGCCATAAGACTAATAACACACAAAGCTGACCTTGCATCCCTCCATCAGGCTATTACCAGTCAATGCTGACCGTGGATCCCTCCATCAGGCTATTACCAGTCAATGCTGACCGTGGATCTCGCCATAAAACCAATACCACTCAATGCTGACCGTGGATCCCTCCATCAGGTTATCAACAGGGTATCCTGACCGTGGATCCCTCCATCAGGCTATGAACACTCAATGCTGACCGTTGAACCCTCCATCTGGCTATCAACACTCAATGCTGACCATGGATACCTCCATCAAGCTTTTAGCACTCAATGCATATCGTGGATCCCTCAATAAGGTTATTACAACTCAATGCTGACCGTGGATCCCTTCATCAGGCTATTACCACTCAGTGCTGACCGAGGATCATTCTATCAAGCTATTACCACTTAATGCTGACCTTGGATCCCATCATCAGCCTATTACCACTCAATGCTGATCGTGGATCCCTCCATCAGGCTATTACCACACAATGCTGACCGTGGATCTCTCCATCAGGCTATTACCACTAAATGCTGACCGTGGATCCCTCAATCAGGCTATTACCACTTAATGCTGACCGTGGAGCCCGCCATGAAGCTAATACCACTCAATGCTGACCGTGGATCCTTCCATCAGGCTATTAACAGTCAATCCTGACTCAGTGCTGACCATGGATGCCTCCATCAAGCTTTTAGCACTCAATGCTGATCGTGGATCCCTCAATAAGGTTATCACAACTCAGTGCTGACCGTGGAGCCCTCCATTAGGCTATTACAACTCAATGCTGACCCTGTATCCCTCCATTAGGCTATTACCACCTAATGCTTACCATGGATCCCCCCATCAGACTAATACCAATTAATGCTGACCTTGGATCCCTCCATCACGCTATTACCACCTAATGCTGACCGTGGATCCCTTCATCAGGCTATTGCCTCTCATTGCTGACCGTGGATCCCTCCATCAGGCTATTAAAACTCATTGCTGACAGTGGATTCCTCCATCAAGCTATAACCACTTAATGATGACCGTGGGTCCCTCCAAAAGGTTATTACCACTGAATGGTGACCGTGGATCCCTCTTTCAGGCTATTTCCACTCAATGCTGACGTAGATCCCTCCATCAGTCTATTACCACAATATACTGACCGTGGATCCCTCCATCAGGCTATATCCACTCAATGCTTACCTTGGATCCCTCTATCAGGCTATTATCACCTTATGCTGACCGTGGATCCCTAAATCAGGATATTACCAATCAATACTGACCGTGGGTCTATCCATCAGCCTATTACCACTCAATGATGAGAGTGGATCCCTCCATCAGGGTATTACCACTCAACGCAGACCGTGGATCCTTTCATTAGCCTATTACCACTCAATAATGACCGTGGGTCCCTCCATCAGACTATTAACACTCAATACAGACCGTGGATCCATCCATCAGGATATTACTACTCAAAACTTACCGTGGATCCTTCCATCAGGCTATTACCAAACAATAATGAGACTGGAATCCTCCATCAGGCTATTATCACTCAATGCTGACCGTGGATCCATCCATCTGGCTATTACCACTTAATGCTGACCGTGGATCCCCTAATCAAGCTATTACTACTCAATGAAGACAGTAGATCCATCCATCAGGCTATTAACACTTAATGCTGACCATGGATCCCTCAATCAGGCTATTACCACTTAATGCTGACCTTGAATCCCTGCATCAGGATATCACCACTCATTGCTGACCGTGGATCTGTCCTTCAGGCTATTAACAATGAATGCTAACTATGGATGCCTACATCTGGTCATTAAAACTCAATGCTGACCATGGATCCTTTCATCAGGCTATTACCACTTAATGCTGACCGTGGATCCCACCATCAGGCTGTTAGCATTTAATGCTGATCGTGGATCCCTTCATCAGGCTATTACAAATCAATGCTGAACGTGGATCCTTCCATCAGTCTATTAACACTGAATGCTGACCGTGGATTCCTATATCAGGTTATTACCACTTAATTCTGACCTTGGATCCCACAATGAAACTAATACCACTCAATGCTGACCGTGGATCCCTCTATTAGGCTATTAGCACTCAATGCTCACTGTGGATCCCTCCATCAGGCTATTACCACTCAATGCTGACTGTGGTTCCCTCCATATGGCTTTTAACACTCAATGCCGACCATGAAGCTTTTACTAATCAATTCTGACCGTGGATCCCTTCATCAGGCTATTACAAATCAATGCTGACCGTGGATCCTTCCATCAGGCTATTAACACTGAATGCTGACCGTAGATCCCTACATCAGGCTATTAACACTGAATGCTGACAGTGGATCCCTACATCAGGCTACTACCACTTAATAATGACCGTGGATCCCGTCATCAGACTATTACTACTCAATGCTGACAATGGATCCCTCCATATACTAATACCACTCAGTGCTGACCGTGGATCCCTCCATCAGGCTACTACAACTCAATGCTTACCGTGCATCCCTCCATCAGGCTATTACCACTTAATTCTGACCTTGGATCCCTCAATCAGACTATTACCAATTAATGCTGACCGTGGATCCCTTCATCAGGCTACTACCACTCAATGCTGACCGTAAATCTCTCCAATAGACTATTACCACTTAATGCTGACCGTGGATCACTCCCTCAGGCTATTACCACTTAATGCTAACCGGGGATCCCTCTATCAGGCTATTACCGGTTAATGCTGTCCGTGAATCCCTTCATCAGACTATTACCACTCAATGCTGACCGTGGATTCCGCAATAAGTCTAATACCACTCAATGCTGACCGTGGATCCCGTAATAAGGTTATAAGAACTCAATGCTGACCGTGGATCCCTCCATGAGGCTATTTCCACTTAATGCTGACCGTGGATCCCTCCATCAGGCTAATAGCAACTAATGCTGACCGTGGTTCCCTTTATCAGGCTATTACCAGTTAATGCTGACCGTGAATCCCTCCACCAGGCTATTACCACTCATAGCTGACGCTGGATCCCTGCATCAGGCAATAAACACTAAATGCTGACCGTGGATCCCTCCATCAAGCTATTACCACTTAAAGCTGGCCACGGATCCTTTCATCAGGCTATTACCACTCATTCCTGACCATTGATCCCTCCATCAGGCTATTGACACTCATTGCTGACCATGGATCCCTCCGTCAAACTATTACCACTCAATGATAACCGTGGTTCACTCCAAAAGGTTATTACCACTCAATGCTGACCGTGGATTCCTCCATCAGGCTATTACCAGTTAATGCTTACTCTGGGTCCTTTAATCACGCTATCATCACTAAATGCTGCGCGTGGATCCCTACATCAGTCTATTACCACTATATGCTGACCGTGGGTCCCTCCATCAGGATATTACCACATAATGTCGACCGTGGATACCTCAGTCAGGATTTTACCAGTCAATACTGACCGTGGATCCATCCATCAGGCTATAACCGCTCAATGTTGAGAGTGAATCCTTTCATGAGGATATTTTAACTCAGTGCTGGCCGTGGATCCCTTCATTAGCCTATTACCACTCAATGCTGACCGTGGATCCCTCCATGACACTCTCATAACTCAAAACAGACTGTGAATCAATCCATCAAGGTATTACCACTCAATACTGACCGTGGATCCTTCTGTCAGGCTATTACCACTCAGTGCTAAAGTGGATCCCTCCATCAGGCTATTACCACTCAATGCTAACCGTGGATCCCTCTATCAGCCTATTACGACTTAATGCTTACCGTGGATCCCTCAACCAGGCTATTACCACTCAGTGCTGACAGTGGATCCCTTCATCAGGCTATTACCACTTAATGCTGAAAGTGGACCCCTGAATCAGGCTATTACCACTAAACGCTGACCTTGGATCCCTCCATCAGGCTATTACCACTCAGTGCTTACCGTGGATCCTCCATCACGCTATTAACACTGAATGCTAACCGTGGACTCCTCCATCTGATTATTACCACTCAGTGCTGACCGTGGATCCCTCGAACAGGCTCTTACCACTCAGCGCTGACCGTGGATCCCTCCATTAGGCAATAGACAATGAATGCTGACCGTGGATTCCTCCATCAGGATATTACCACTTAATGCTGACCGTGGACCCCTTAATCAGGCTATTACCACTCAGTGCTGACAGTGGATCCCTCCATCAGGCTATTAACATTTAATTCCGAAAGTGGATCCCTCCATCAGGCTATTACCACTTAATGCTGACCTTGGATATCTCCATCAGACTATTACCAATCAATGCTGACCGTGGATCCCTCCATCAGGCAATTAACACTGAATGCTAACCGAGGATTCCTCCATCTGGTTATTACCACTCAATTCTTACCGTGGATCCCTTCATCAGGCTATTAACACTGAATGCTAACCGAGGATTTCTTCATCTGCTTATTACAACTCAATTCTGACCGTGGATCCCTTCATCAGGCTACTACAAATGAATGCTGACCGTGGATCCCCCCATCGGGTTATTTACACTGAATTATGACCGTGGATCCCTCCATCCGGTGATTAACACTGAATGCTGACAGTGGATCCCTCCATCAGTCTGTTACCACTTAATGCTGACGGTGGATCCCTTCCTGAGACTATTGACACTCAATGCTGACCGTGGATCCCGCCATAAGATTAACACCACTCAATGCTGACCTTGGATCCCTCCATCAGGCTATTACAAGTCAATGCTGACCGTGAATCCCTCCATCAGGCTGTGAACACTCAATGCTGACCGTGGATCCCTCCATCAGGCTATTAACACTATATGCTGCCGTGGATCCCTCCATCAGGCTATTATCACTTAATGTTGACCGTGGATCCCTCCATCAGGATATTACTACTCATTACTGACTCTGGATCCATCCATCAGGCTATTACCACTCATTGCTGAGAGTAGATCCCTCGATCAGGCTATTACCACTGAATGCTGACCTTGGATCTCTTCATTAGGCTATTACCACTCAATACTGATCCTGGAACACTAAATCAGACTATTACCATTCAATATGGACAGTGGATTCATCCATCAGGCTATTACCAGTCATTACTGACCGTGGATCCTTCCATCAGGCTATTATCACTCAATGCTGAGAGTGGATCCCTCCATCAGGCTGCTACCATTCAATGATGACCGTGGATCCCTCCATCAGACTATTACCACTTAATGCCGACCGTGGATCCTTTAATCAGGCTATTACCACTCAATGCTGATTGTGGATGCCTCCCTCAGGATAATAGCACTTAATGCTGAAAGGGGACCTCTCAATCAGACTATCACCTCTTAATGCTAACCTTGGATCCTTCCATCAGGCTATTACCACTCAATTCTGACCCTGGATCCCTCCATGAGGCTATTAACACTGAATGCTAACCGTGGATTCCTCTAACTCGTTATTACCACTCAATGCTGACCTTGGATCCCTCTACCAAGCTATTGCCACTTAATGCTGACCGTGGATCCCTCCATCAGGTTGTTGCCACTCAATGCTGAACGTGGATAGCTCCATCAGGCTATTACCCCTTAATGGTTACCGTAGATCCCTCCAAGACGCTGTTACACTCAATGCTGACAGTGGATCCCCCCATCAGGCAATAAACACTGAATGCTAACCCTAGATCCTTCCATCAGGCTACTAACACTGAGTACTGAACGTGGATCCCTACATAATATTATCAATACAGAATGCTGACCGTGGATCCCTCCATCATGCTAATAACACTTAATGCTGACCGTGGATCCCCTTAATCAGGCTATTAGCACTTTATGTTGAAAGTTGATCCCTCCATCAGGCTATTACCACTTAATGCTGACCTTGGATCCCTACATCAGGCTATTAATACTGAATGCTAAACGTGGATTCCTCCATCTGGTTATTACGACTCAATGCCGACCGTGTATCCCTCCATCAGGTTATTACCACTTAATGGTGTCCGTGGATCCCTCCAGCAGGCTCTTACTACTCAGTGCTGACCGTGGATCCCTTCATCTGGATGTTAGAAATCAATGCCTATCGTGGATCCCTCCATCAGGATATTAACACTCAATGCTGACAATGGATCCCCATTAAGGCTATTACCACTTAATGCTGATCATGGATCCTTTCATCAAATTATTACCACTCAATGCTGACCGTGGATCCCGCCATAAGACTAATATCACTCAATGCTGACCGTGGATCACTCCATCAGGCTATTGCCACTCAATGCTGCTCATGGATCCCTCCATCTAGCTATTAACACTCAGTGCTGACCATGGATACTTCCATCAAGCTTTTACCACTCAATGCTGACCGTGGATCTCGCAAAAAGGTTATCACAACTCGATGCTGACCGTGCATCCCTCCATCCGGCTATTGCCACTTAATGCTGACCGTGGATCCCTCCATCAGGCTAATACCAATTAATGCTGACCGTGGATCCCTTCAACAGGCTATTACCACTCAATGCTGACCGCGAATCCCTCCACCAGGCTATTACCACTCAATGCTGACCCTGGATCACTCCATCAGGCAATAAACACTGAATGCTGACCGTGGATCCCTCCATCAAACTATTACCACTCAATGATGACCGTGGATCCCTCCAAAAGGTTATCATCACTCAATGCTGACCGTTGATCCCTCCATCAGGCTATTACTACTCAATATTTAATGTGGATCCCTTAATGAGGCTGTTACCACTCATTGCTGACCGTGGATCCCTACATCAGGCTATAACCACTACATGCTGACGGTGGAACCCTCCCTCAGGATATTACCATTTAATGCTGACCTTGGATCCCTCCATCGGAATGTTAACATTCAATACTGACCGTGGATCCATACATCAGGCTATAACCACTTAATGCTGAGAGTGGATCCCTCCATCAGCCTACTACCAATCAATGCTGACCGTGGATCCCTTCAATAGGCTATCATCACACAATGCTGACCGTGGATCCCTCCATGAGACAATTACTACTCAGTACAGGCCCTGGATCAATCCATTAGGCTATTACCACTCAATACTGACCGTGCATTCTTCTATCAGGCTATTACCACTCAATGCTGCGAGTGGATCCCTCCATCAGGCTGTTACCACTCAATGCTGACCGTGGATCCCTCCATCAGGCTAATACCACCTATTGCTGACCGTGGATCCCTTAATCAGGCTATTAACACTCAATGCTGACCGTGAATCCCTCCCTCAGGCTATTTCCACTTAATGTTTACTCTTTATCCCTTGATAAGGCTATTACCACTCATTGCTGACCGTGAATCCCTCCATATGGCTATTACCTTTTAATGCTGACCATGGATCCCTCAAACAGGCTCTAACCACTCATTGCTGACCGTGGATCCCTCCATCAGGATATTACCAATTAATGCTGACCGTGGATCCCTTTATCAGGCTATTACCACTCAATGCTGATAGTGGATCCCTTAATCAGGGTATTAACACTTAATGCTGAAAGTGGATCCCTCTATCAAGCTATTACCACTTAATGCTGACCTTGGATCCCTCAATCATGCTATTACCACTCAGTGCTGACCGTGGATCCCTTCATCAGGTTATTTACACTGAATGCTAACCGAGGATTTATCCATCTGGTTATTACCATTCAATGCTGGCCGTGGATCACCTCCATCAGGCTATTACCACCTAATTCTGACCGTGATCCCTCCAACAAGCCGTTACCACTCAATGCCGACAGTTGATCCCTTCATCAGGCTATTAGAAATCAATTCTGACTCTGGATCCCTTCATCAGTCTATTTACACTGAATGGTGACTGTGGATCCCTCCATCAGGTTATTAACACTGAATGCTGACATTGGATCCCTCCATCAGGCTATTACCTCTTAATGCTGAATATAGATCCCTTTTTGGGACTATTGCCACTCAATGCTAACCGTGGATCCCGCCATAAGACTAATACATCTCAATGCTGGTCGTGGATCCCTCCATCAGGCTATTACCACTAAATGCTGTCCGTGGATCCATCTATCAGGCTGTTACCACTTAATGCTGACCGTGGATCCCTCTATCAGGCTGTTACCATTCAATGCTGACCGTGGATCCCTCCATCAGGCTATTACCACTTAATGCTTACCGTGGATCCCTCCAACAGGCTGTTTCCAATAAATGCTGACAGTGGATCTCTATATCAAGCAATAAACACTGAATGCTGACCCTGGATCCTTTCATCAAGCGATTAACACTGAATGTTGACCGTGGATCCCTATATGATGCTAATAATACTGAATGCTGACCGTGGATCCCTCCGTCATGCCATTACCACTTAATGCTGACAGTGGATCCCTTAATAAGGCTATTACTGCTAAATGTTGACATTGGAATCCTTCACCAGGCTATTGACACTTAATGCTGACCTTGGATCCCTCCATCAGGCTATTACCACATAATGCTGATCTTGGATTCCTCCATCAGGATATTACCACTCAATGCTGACCGTGGATCCCTCCATCAGGCTATTAACAATGAATGCTAAACGTAGATTCCTCCATCTGGACATTACCACTCAATGCTGAACGTGGATCCCTTCATCAAGCTATTACAACTTGATTCTGACCGTGGATTCCTCCAACAGGCTGTTACCACTCAGTGCTGACCGTGGATGTTTTGATCAGGCTATTACAAATCATTGCTGACCGTGGAACCCTCCATCAGGTTATTAACAATGAATGCTGACAGTGGATCCCTCCATCAGGCTATTACCAATTAATGCTGATCGTGGATCCCTTTATCAGACTAATAACACTCAATGCTGACCATGGATCCCTCCATTAGGCTATTACCAGTTAATGCTGACTGTGGATCTCTCCATCAGATATGAACACTCAGTGATGACCCTGGATCCCTCCATCAGGCTATTACCACTGTATGATAACCGTGGATCCCTCAGTCAAGCTATTACCATTTAATGCTGAGAGTGGATCCCTCCATCAGGATATTACCACTCAACAATGACCATGGATCCCTTCATTAGGCTATTACCACTCAATGCTGACCGTGGATCCCTAAATAAGACTGTTACCACTCAATACAAACCTGGATCTATCCATCTGGCTATTACCAATCAATACTGACCGTGGATCCTTCCATCAGGCTATTATCACTCAATGCTGGGATTGGATCCCTCCTTAAGGCTGTTACCACTCAATGCTGACCCTGGATCCCTCCATCAGGCTAATACCAATTAATGCCGAACGTGAATCCCTTCATCAGGCTATTACCACTCAATGCTTTCCGTGAATCCCTCCACCAGGCTATTACCACTCAATGATGACCCTTTATCCATCCATCAGGCAATAAACACTGAATGCTGACCGTGGATCCCTCAATCAGGCTATTACCACTTAATGCTGACCGTGGATCCCTTCCTCAGGCTATTGCCACTCACTCCTGACCGTAGATCTCTCCATCAGGCTTAATACCACTTAATGCTTACGGTCGATCCCTTAATCAGGCTATTACCACTCAATGATTACCGTGGATCCCCACATCAGACTACTACCACTATATGCTGACCGTGGATCCCTCTATCAGGATATCAATTAATGCTGACCCTGGATCCCTCCATCGGGATATTACCACTCAATAATGACCGTAGATCCATCCATTAGGCTATTACCACTCAATGCTTAGAGTGAATCCCTCCATCAGGCTATTACCACTCAATGCCGACCGTGGATCCCTTTATTAGGCTATTAACACTCAATGCTGACCGTGGATCCCTCCATAAGACTATTACTACTCAATACAGAACGTGGATCAATCCATTTGGTTATTACCAGTACCGTGGATCCTTCCATTAGGCTTTTACCACTCAGTGCTGAGAGTGAATCCCTCCTTCAGGATATTACCGCTCAATGCTGACCGTGGATCCCTCCATCAGGCTATTGCCACTTAATGCTTACCATGTATCCCTTAATCAGGCTATTACCACCCAAACCTTACCGTGGATGCCTCCATCAGGCTATTACCACTTAATGCTGACCGTGGATCCCTTAATCAGGGTATTACCACTCAATGGTGACAATGGATCCCCTCATCAGGCTATTAGCATTCTATGCTCAAAGTAGATTCCTCCATCAGGCTATTACCGCTTAATGCTGACCTTGGATCCCTCCATCAGGCTATTACCAATCAATGCTGACCGTGGATCCCTCCATCAGGATATTAACAGTGAATACTAACCGTGGATTCCTCCATCAGGCTATTACCACTTAACTGTGACCGTGGATCCCTCCAACAGGCTGTTACCACTCAATGCTGACCGTGGATCCCTTCAACAGGCTATTACAAATCAATGGTGATGGTGGATCCCTCCATGATAGTGGAGCCCTCCACCAGGTTATTAACACTGAATGCTGAAAGTGAATCACTCCATCAGGCTATTACCACTTAATACTGACCGTGGATCCCTTCAGGAGACTATTGCCACTCAATGCTGACCGTTGATCCCGCCAGAAGACATTCCACTCAATGCTAAACGTGGATCCCTCAATCAGGCTATTACCAGTCAATGCTGACCGTGGATCCCTCCATCAGGATATGAACACTCAATGCTGACCATGGATCACTCCATCAGGCTATTAACACTATATGCTGACCGTGGATCCCTCCATTAGACTATTACCACTTAATGCTGACCGTAGCTCCCTCCATCAGGATACTGCTGCTCAAAACTGACCGTGGATCCATCCATCAGGCTATTACTTCTCAATGCTGACCTGGATCCCTTCATTAGGCTATTACCACTCAATTCAGACCTTGGATGCCTAAGTCAGTCTATTACCACTTAATACAGACCTTGGATTCATCCATCAGGCTATTACCACTTAATACTGACCGTGGATCCTTCCCTCAGGCTATTACCACTTAATGCTGAAAGTGGATAACTCCTTCAGGCTATTACCACTCAATGCTGACCGTGGATCCCTCCATCAGCCTATTACCAATTAATGCTGACCGTGGATCCCTTAATGTGGCTGTTACAAGTCAATGCTAACCGTGGATCTCTCCATCAGGCTAATAACACTTAATGCTAAAAAGGGATCCCTCAATTAGGCTATTACCATTTAATGCTGACCTTCGATCCTTCCATCAAGCTATTACCACTCATTGCTGACCATGGATCCCTTTCTCAGGCTATTACCACTTAATGCTTACCATGGATTCCTCCATCAGGCAGTTACCAATCAACGCTGAACGTGGATCCCTCCATCAGGCTATTACCACTTATTGCTTACCGTGGATCCCTCCAACAGGCTGTTACCACTCACTGCTGACCGTGGATCCATACAATAGGGAATAAACACTGAATGCTGACCCGGGATCCTTCCATCAGGCTATTAGCACTGAATGTTGACAGTGTATCCCTATATTATGTTATTAACACTGAATACCGTCCGTGGATCACTGTATCAGGATATTACCACTTTATACTGACCATGAATCCTTCAATCAGTCTATTAGCACTCAATGATGACAGTGGATCCTTTCATCAGGCTATTAACACTTAATGCTGAAAGTGGATCCCTTAATCAGGCTATTACCACTTAATGCTGACCTTGGATCCCTCCATCAGGATATTACCACTCAATGCTGACCGTGGGTTATTAACACTGAATGCTAATCGTGGATTCCTCCATCTGGTTACTACCACTCATTGCTGATCATGGATCCCTCAATCAGGCTATTATCACTTAATGCTGACTGTGGATCCCTCCAATAGGCTGTTACCATTCAAACCTGACCTTCGATCCCTCCATCAGGTCATTAAAACTGAATGCTGACAATGGATATGTGCATCAGGCTATTACCACTTAATGCTGACGGTGGATCCTTTTATCAGACTATTACCACTCAACGCTGACCATGGATCCCGCCATATGACTAAAACCACTCAGTGCTGACCGTGGATCCCTTTATCAGGCTATTACCAGTCAATGCTGACGGTGGATCCCTCCATCAGGGTATGAACACTCAATGCTGACCGTAGATCCCTCAATTAGGCTATTACTACTATATGCTGACCGTGGATACCTCCATCAGGCTATTACCACTTAATGCTGACCTTGGATCCCTCCATCAGGATATTACCACTCAATACTGACCGTGGATCCATCCATCAGGCTATTACCACTCAATGCTGAGAGTGGATCCCTCCATCAGGCTATTACCACTCAATGCTAACCTTGGATCCCTTCATTAGGCTATTATCACTCAATGCTGCCTGTGGATCCCTAAATCAGACTATTACCTCTCAATACAAACCGTGGATTCATCCATCAGGCTATTACCACACAAAACTGGCCGTGGATCCTTCCCTCAGGCTATTACCACTCAATGCTGAGAGTGGATCCCTCTATAAGGCTGTTACCACTCAATGCTGACCGTGGATCCTTCCATCAGGCTATTACCACTTAATGCTGACCGTTGATCCCTTAATCAGGCTATAACCACTCAATGCTGACCTTGGATCCCTTAATCAGGCTATTATCACTTAATGCTGATTGTAGATCCCTTAATCAGGCTATTACCACTCATTGTTGACAGGGGACCCCTCCATCAGGCGATCATCACTTAATGCAGAAAGGGGATCCATTAATCAGGCTATTACCACTTAATGCTGACCTTGGATCCTTCCATCAGGCAATTACCACCCAATGCTGACCGTGGATCCCTCCATCAGGATATGAACACTGAATGCTAACTGTGGATTCCTCGATTTGGTTATTACCATTCAATGCTGACCGTGGATTCCTGTATCAGGTTATTGCGACTTAATGCTGACCGTGGATCCCTTCATCAGGCTGTTTCCACTCAATACTGATCGTGGTTCCCTCCAACAGATTGTTACCACTGAATGCTGACCGTGGATCCCTCCATCATGTTATTAACACTGAATGCTGACCGTGGATCCCTCCATCGGTCTATTACTACTTAATGCTGACTGTGGATCCCTTAATCACGCTGTTACCACTCAGTGCTGACAGTGGATCCCTATATCAGGCTACTAACACTTAATGCTGAAAGTGGATCCCTCCATCAGGCTATTATCACTCATGCTGACCGTGGATCCCTTCATCAGGCTATTAACATTGACTGCTAACCTTGGCTTCCTCCATCTGGTTATTTCCACTCAATGCTGACAGTGGATCCCTCCATCAGGCTATTAACATTTAATGCTGACCGCGGATTCCTCCAACAAGCTGTTACCGCTCAATGCTGACTGTGGATCCCTTCATCAGACTATTACAAATCATTGCTGGCCGTGGATCCCTGCATCAGGCTATTTACACTGAATGCTGACCGTGGATCCCTCCAACAGGTTATTAACACTGAATGCTGACAGTGGATCCCTCCATCAGCCTATTACCACTCAATGCTGACAGTGGATCCCCTCATCAAACTATTTCCACTCATTGCTGACCATGGATTCCGCCATAAGACTAATACCAGCCAATGCTGACCGTGGATCCCTCCATCAGTCTATAACCAGTCAATGCTGACCGTGGATCCCTCCATCAGGCTATGAACACTCAATGATGACCCTGGATCCCTCCATCAGGCTAATACCAATATATGTTGACCGTGGATCCCTCCATCAGGCTATTATCATTTAATGCTGACCGTGGATCCTACCGTCAGGATATTACCACTCAATACTGACCGTGGATCCATCCATCAGGCTATTATCACTCAATGCTGAGAGTAGATGCCTCCATCAGGCTATTACCACTCAATGCTGACTGTGGATCCCTTCTTTGGGCTATTACCACTAAATGCTGACGTTGGATCTCTAAATCAGACTATTATCACTCAATACAGACCGTGGACTCATCCACCAGGATGTTACCAATGAAAACTGACCGTGGATCCCTCCATCAGGTGCTTACTAATCAATGCTGAGAGTGGATCCTTCCATAAGGCTATTACCCCTCAATACTGATTATGATTCCCTCCATCAGGCGATTACCACTTATTGCTGATAGTGGATCCCTTAATCAGGCTATTACCACTCAATGCTGACCGTGGATCCCTATATCAGGCTATTCCCACTTAATGCTGACCATTTATCCCTTAATCAGGCTATTACCACTCAGTGCTGACCATGGATCCCTCAATCAGGTTATTACCAATCAATGTTGACCGTGGATCCCTCAATCAGGCTATTAACACTTAATGCTGAAAGGGGATCCCTCCATCAGGCTATTACCACTTAATGCTGACCTTGGATCCTTCCACAAGGTTATTACCACTCAATACTGACTGTGGATCCTTCCATCAGGCGCTTACCAATCAATACTGAGAGTGGATCCTTCCATAAGGCTATTACCTCTCAATGCTGATTATGATTCCCTCCACCAGACTCTTACCACTTAATGCTGACCGTGGATCCCTTAATCAGTCTATTACCACTCAATTATACCGTGGATCCCTCCATCAGGCTATTACCACTTAATGATGACCATATATCCCTTAATCAGGCTATTACCACTCAGTGCTGACCGTGGATCCCTCAACCAGGTTATTACCAATCAATGCTGACCGTGGATCCCTCCATCTGGCTATTAACACTGAATGCTAACCGTGGATTCCTCCATTTGGTTATTACCGCTCAATGCTGACTGTGGATCCCTCCTTCAGGCTATTACCACTTAATGCTGACCGTGGATCCCTCCATCAGGATATTAACACTTAATGGTGAAAGTGGATCCCTCCATCAGGCTATTACCACTTAATGCTGACCTTGGATCCCTCCATCAGGCTATTACCACTTAATGCTGACCTTGGATCCCTCCATCAGGTTATTACCACTCAATGCTGACCGTGGATCCCTCCATCAGGCTATTAACACTGAATGCTAACCGTGGCTTCCTCCATCTGGTTATTACCACACAATGTTGACTGTGGATCCCTCTATCAGGCTATTGCCACTTAATGCTGACAGTGGATCCTTCCAAAAGGCTGTTACTAATCAATGCTGACCGTGGATCCCTTCATCAGGCTATTAGAAATATATGCTGACCGTGGATCCCACCATCAGGCTATTTACACTGAATGATGATCGTTATTAGGACTGAATTTTGACAGTGGATCCCTCCATCTGGTTATTACCACTTAATGCTGACCGTGGATCCCTTCATCAGACTATTACCACTCAATGCTGACCGTCGGTCCTGCCATAAGACTAATACCAGTCAGTGATGACCGTGGATCCCTCCATCAGGCTGTTTTCACTGAATGCTGAATGTGGATCCCTCCATCAGGTTATTAACACTGAATGCTGACAGTGGATCCCTCCATCAGGCTATCGCTACTTAATGCTGACCATGGATCCCTTCATCAGACTTTCATATCAATGCTGACCATGGATCCCGCCATAAGACTAATACCAATCAATGCTGATCCTGGATCTCTCCATCAGACTATTACCAGTCCTTGCTGACCGTGGATCTCTCCATCAGGCTATGAACACTCAGTGCTTACCCTGGATCCCTCCATCAGGCTATTACCAATATACACTGACCGTGGATCCCTCCATCAGGCTTTTACCATTTAATATTAACCGTGGATCCTTCCATCAGAATATTACCACTCAATACTGACCGTGGATCCATCCCTCTGGCCATTACCACTCAATACTGACCGTGGATCCTTCCATCAGGCGCTTACCAATCAATGCTGAGAGTGGATCCCTCCGTAAGGTTAATACCCCTCAATGTTAACCATGATTCCCTCCATCAGGCTATTATCACTTGATGCTGACCGTGGATCCCTTAATCAGGCTATTACCACTCAATGCTGACCGTGGATCCTTCCATCAGGCAATTACCACTTAATGCTCACCGTATATCCCTAAATAAGGCTAATACCACTCAATGCTGACGGTGGATTCCTCCATCAGGCTATTAACACTTAATGCAGAAAGGGGATCCCTCCATGACTTTGGATCCTTGTATCAGGCTATTGCCACTCAGTGCCGACCGTGGATCCTTCCATCAGGCTATTAACACTGAATACTAACCGTGGATTCTTCCATCTGGATATTACCACTTAATGCTGACCGTGGATCCCTCCTTCAGGTTATTACCACTTAATGCTGACCGTGAATCCCTCCAAAAGGTTCTTACCATTCAATGCTGACCGTGGATCCCTCCAGCAAGTAAGAAACACTGAATGCTGACCGTGGACCCCTTTATCAGTGTATTACCACTTAATGCTGCCCGTGGATTCCTAATCAGGCTATTCCTACTAAGTGCTGACGGTAGATTCCTCCATAAGGATACTAACACTTAATGCTGAAAGCTTATCCTTCCATCAGGCTATTACCACTCAATGCTGACCGTGGATCCCTCAATCAGGCTATTAATACTGAATGCTAACAGTGGATTCCTCCATATGGTTATTACCACACAATGTTCAATGTGGATCCATCCATCTCTCTATTACCACTCAATACTGACCGTGGATCCCTCCAACAGGCTGTTACCACTCAATGCTGACCGTGGATCCCTTCATCAGGATAATAAAAATCAATGTAGACCGTGGATCCCTCTATCAGTCTATTTACACCGAATGATGACCGTGCATCCCTCCATCAGGTTTTAACACTGAAAGCTGACAATGGATCCCTTCATCAGACTATTACCACTCAATGCTGACCGTGGATCTCGACCTATGACTAATACCATTCCATGCTGACCGTGGATCCATCCATCAGGCTATTACCATCCAATGCTGATCGTGGATCCCTCCATCAGGCTATGAACACTCAATAATGACCGTGGATCTCTCCATCAGGCTATTACTAGTTAATGCTGATCGTGGATCCTCTCCTCAGGATATTACCACTCAATACTGACCATGGATCCATCCATTAGGCTATTACCACTCAATACTGAGAGTGGATCCCTCCATCAGGCTATTGCCACTCAATGCTGATAGTGGATCCCTCCATCAGGCTATTACTACTTAATACTGATCGAGGATCCCTTCCTCAGGATATTACCACTCAATACTGACAGTGGATCCATCCATCAGGCTGTTATCACTCAATGCTGACCATGGATCCCTCCATGCTGACCGTGGATTCTTCTTCCATCACGCTATTAACACTAAATGCTGACCGTGCATCCTTACAACAGGTTATTAACATTGAATGCTGACCGCGTATCTCTCCATCAGGCTATTACCACTTAATGACCGTGGATCCCTTAATCAGGCTATTACCACTCAATGCTGACAGTGGATCCCTCCATAAGGCTAATAACACTTAATGCTGAAAGTGGATCCCTTCATCATTCTGTTACCACTTAATTCTTACCTTGGATCCCTTCATCAGGCTATTACCACTCAATGCTGACCCTGGATCACTCCATTAGGCTATTAACACTGAATGCTAACCGTGGATCCCTTCATCAGGCTATTACAAATCAATGCTGACCGTGAATCCCTCCATCAGGCTATTTACACCGAATTCTGACCGTGGAGCCCCCATCAAGTTATTACCACTGAATGTTGACAGTGCATCCCTCCATCAGGCTATTACTACTTACTGCTGATCGTGGATCCCTTCATCAGAGTATTACCACTCAATGTTGACCGTGAATCCCGACATAAGACTAATACCACTCAATGCTGACCGTGGATTCCTCCATCAGGCTATTGCCAGTCAATGCTGACTTTGGATCCCTCCATCAGGTTATTATCACTGAATGCTTACAGTGGATCCCTCCATCAGGTTATTACCACTTAATGCTGACCGTGGATCCTTCCATCAGGCTATTACCAGTTTATGCTGACCGTGAATCCACCCATCAGGCTGAGATTGGATCCCTTCAGGCTATTACCACTCAATGCTGATGGTGGATCCCTTGATTAGGCTATTACCACTCAATGCTGACCGTGGAACCCTAAATCAGACTATTACCACTCGATACAGACAGTGGATCCATCCATCAGGCTATTACCACTTAATACTGACCAAGGATTCTTCCATCAGGCTATTACCACTCAATGCTGAGAGTGGATCCCCCCTTAAGACTATTAACACTTAATGCTGACCGTGGATCCGTTAATCAAGCTATTACTACTCAATGCTGACAGTGGATCCCTCGAACAGGCTATTAACAATTAATGCAGAAAGGGGATCCCTCCATCAGCCTATTACCACTTAATGCTGGCCTTGGATCCTTCTATCAGGCTATTACCCATCAATGCTGACCATGGATCCCTCCATCAGGCTATTAACACTGAATGCTAACCGTGGATTCCTCCATCTGGTTTATATCACTCAACGCTGACCGTGGAACCCTCCATCATGCTGTTACTACTCAATGCTGACCGTGAATCCCTTCATAAGGCTATTATCACTCAATGCTGATAAGGGATACCTCAATCAAACTTTTACCACTCAGTGCTGACCATGGATCCCTCAATAAGGTTATCACAACTCAATGCTGACCGTGGATACCTCCTTCAGGCTATTGCCACTCAGTGCTGACCGTGCATCCCATAATCAGGTTATTAACACTCAATGCTGACCAGGGATACCTCCATCAAGCTTTTACCACTTAATACTGCCCATGAATCCCTCAATAAGGTTATCACAACTCAATGCTGACCGTGGATCCCTCCATCAGGCTATTACCACTCAATGCTGACCGTGCATCCCTCCATCAAGCTATCGCTACTTAATGCTGACCTTGGATCCCTTCATCATTCTGTTACCACTTAATTCTTACCTTGGATCCCTCCATCAGGGTATTACCACTCAATACTGACCGTGGATCCATCCATTAGGCTATTACTACTCAATGCTGAGAGTAGATCCCTCCATCAGGCTATTACCTCTCAATGCTGACCGTGGATCCCTTCATTAGGCTAGTATTACTCAAGGCCGACCAAGGATCCCTCCATGAGACTATTACCACTGAATAGAGACAGTGGATCCCTCCATCAGGCTATTAACACTCAATGCTGACCGTGGATCCCTCCATCAGGCTATAACAACTTATTGCTGACCTTGGATCCCTCCATCAGGGTAATACCGCTCATTAGTGACCGTGGATCCCTCCATTAGACTATTAACAGTGTATGCTAACCGTGGCTTCCTCTATCTGATTATGATCACTGAATGTAGACCGGGGATCCCTCCTTCAGACTATTACCACTTAATGCTGACCGTGGATCCCTCCGAAAAGCTGATACCACTCAATGCTGACCGTGGATCCCTCAATCAGGTTATTACCACTTAATGCTGACCTTGAATCCCTTAATCAGGCTATTACCACTCAATGCTGACAGTGGATCCCTCCATGAGGCGATCAACACTTAATGCTGAAAGTGGATCCCTCCATCAGTTTATTACCACTTAATGCTGACCTTGGATCCCTCCATCAGTTTATTACCACTCAATGCTGACCGTGGATCCCTACATCATGCTATTAACACTGAATGCTAACCGTTGATTCCTCCATCTGGTTATTACCACCCAATGCTGATCGTGGATCCCTCAATCAGGTTCTTACCACTTAATGCTGACGATGGATCCCTCCAACAATCTGTTACCACTCAAAGCTGACCGTGGATCCATTCATCAGGCTATTACAAATCAATGCTGACCGTGGATCCCTCCATCAGGTTATTTACACTGAATGCTGACCGTAGATCCCTCCATCAGGTTATTAACACTGAATGCTGACAGTGGATCCCTGTATTAGGCTATTACCAATTCATGATGACCGTGGATCCCTTCATCGGACTATTACCACTCAATGCTTACCGTGGATCCCGCCATAAGACTAATACCACTCAATGCTGACCGTGGATCCCTCCATCAGGCTATTACCAGTAACTGCTGACCGTGGATACCTCCATCAGTCTATGAACACTCAGTGCTGACCGTGGATCCCTCATCAGGCTATTACCACTCATTGCTGTCCGTGGAACCCTCTATCTGGCTATTAACACTCAATGCTGACCATGGATACCTCCATCAAGCTTTTACCACTCAATGCTGACCGTGCATCCATAAATAAGTTTATTACAACTTATTGCTGACCCTGGATCCCTCTATCATGCTATTATCAATTAATGCTGACGGTGGATCCCTTCATCAGGCTATTTCCACTTAATGCAGACCTTGAATTACTCCACCAGGCTATTACCACTTAATGCTGACCGTGGATCCCACCATCAGTCAATAAACACTGAATGCTGACCGTGGATCCCTCCTTTAGGATTTTACCACCTAATGCTGACCGTGGATCCCTCCAACAGTCTGATACCACTCAATGCTGACCGTGGATACCTTCACCATGCTATTAACACTGAATGCTGACCGTGGACCCTCCATCAGGCTGCTAGCACTTAATGCTGAAAGTGGATCACTCCACCAGGCTATTATCACTCAATTCTGACCGTGGATCTCTTCATCAGCCTCTTAACACTGACTACTAATCGAGGATTCCTCCATCTGGTTATTACCACTCAATGCTAACCGTGGATCCCTCCATCATGCTATTACCACTTAATGCTGACCGTGGATCCCTTAATCACGCTATTACCACTGAATTCTGAAAGTGGATCCCTCCATCAGGCTATTAACACTTAATGCTGAAAGTGGATCATTCAATCAGGCTATTACCATTAAAAAATGACCATGGATCCCTCCTTCAGGCTATTACCACTGGCTGCTAACCTTGGATTCCTTCATCTGGTTATTACCACTCACTGCTGACTGAAGATCTCTCCAACAGGCTGTTACCACTCAGTGCTGACCGTGGATCCCTTCATAAGGCTATTACAAATCAATGCTGACCGTGGATCCCTCCATCAGGCTATTTACACTGAATGCTGTCCGTGGATCCCTCCATCAGGTTGTTAACACTGAATGCTGACAGTGCATCCCTCAATGAGGTTATTAACACTGAATGCTGGCAGTGGATCCCTTCATCAGACTATTTCCACTCAATGCTGACCATGGATCCCGCCATAAGACTAACACCACTCAATGCTGACTGTGGATCCCTCCATCAGGCTATTACCAGTCCACGCTGACCGTGGATCCCTCCCTCAGGCTATGAACACTCAATGCTGACCCTGGATCCCTCTATCAGGCTATTACCATTATATGCT
The DNA here is from genome assembly GCA_038088735.1 of Panulirus argus. Lineage (NCBI taxonomy): Eukaryota > Metazoa > Arthropoda > Malacostraca > Decapoda > Palinuridae > Panulirus > Panulirus argus. The sequence continues at coordinate 17,559 of JAYMFT010097060.1, read as the reverse complement.
GACCGTGGATCCCTCCATGAGGCTTTTACCATCTAATGCTGACCGTTGATCCTTCCATGAGGATACTACCACTCAATACAGACCGTGGATCCATCCATCAGCCTATTACCACTCAATGCTAAGAGTGGATTCCTCCATCAGGCTATTACCACGCAATGCTGACCGTGGATCCCTTCATTGTTCTGTTACCACTAGATTCTGACCGTGGATCCCTAAATCAGACTATTATCACTCAATACAGACCGTAGATTCATCCATCTGGCTATTACCACTCAATACTGGCCGTGGATCCTTCCATCAGGCGCTTACCAATCAACGCTGAGAGTGGATCCCTCCATAGAGGTATTATCCCTCAATGCTGACCGTGATTCCCTCCATCAGGCTATTACCAGTCAATGCTGACCGTGGATCCCTTAATCAGGCTATTACCACTTAATGCTCACCATATGTCCCTTAATCAGGCTAATACCACTCAATGCTGACGGTGGATCCCTCCATAAGGCTATTAACACTTAATGCAGAAAGGGGATCCCTCCATCACGCTATTGCCAATTAATGCTGACCTTGGATCGTTGCATCAGGCTATTACCACTGAATGCTGACCTTGGATCCTTCCATCAGGCTATTCAAACTGAATACTCACCGTGGATTCCTCCATTTGGTTATTACCACTCAGTGATGACCGTGGATCCCTCGTTCAGGTTATTAACACTTAATGCTGAGCGTGGATCCCTCCAAAAGGTTCTTACCACTCAGTGCTGATCGTGGATCCCTCCAGCAGGCAATAAACACTGAATGCTGACCGTGGACCCCTTTATCATTCTATTACCACTTAATGCTGACATTGGATCCCTTAATCAAGCTATTACCACTAAATGCTGACGGCAGATCCCTCCATCAGGATACTAACACTTTATGCTGAAAGTGAATCCCTCCATGAACCTATTACCACTCAATGCTGACCGTGGATCCCTCCATTAGGGTATTACCATTCAATGCTGACCGTGGATCTCTCTATCAGGATATTAACACTGAATACTAACCGTGGATTCTTCCCTCTGGTTATTACCACACAATGTTGAATATGGATCCATCCATCAGTCTATTACCACTCAATGCTGACCGTGGATCCCTCCAACAGGCTGTTACCAATCAATGCTGACAGTGGATCCCGCCATAAGACTAATACCACTCAATGCTGACCGTGGATCCCTCCATTAGGCTATTACCACTCAATGCTGACCGTGGATCCCTCCAATGGGTTATTAACACTGAATGCTGACAGTGGATCCGTTCATCAGACTATTACCACTCAATGTGGACCGTGGATCCCGCCATAAGACTAATACCACTAAATGCTGACTGTGGATCCCTACATCAGGCTATGAACACTCAATGTTGACCGTGGATCCCTCCATCATGCTATTACCACTCAATGCTGACCGTGGATCCCTTAATCAGGATATTACCACTCAATACTGAACGTGGATCCATCCATCAGGCTATTACCACTCAATGCTGAGAGTGGATACCTCCATCAGGCTATTACCATTCAATGCTGAGAGTGGATCCCTCCATCAGGCTATTACTACTTAATGATGACCATGGATCCTTCCATCATGATATTGCCACTCAATACTGACCGTGGATCCATCTATCAGGCTATTACCACTCAATGCTGAGAATGGATTCCTCCATCAGGCTATTACCACTCAATGTTGAGAGTGGATCCCTCCATCAGGCTATTATCACTCAATGCTGACCGTGGATCCATTCATTAGGCTATTACCAGTCAGTGTTGACCGTGGGTCTCTAAATAAGACTGTTACCACTCAGTACAGACTGTGGATCCATCCATCAGGCTATTACCACTCACTATTGACCATTGATCCTTCCATCAGGCTATTACCACTCAATGCTGAGAGTGGATCCCTCCACCATGTTATTACCACTCAATGCTGACCGTGGATCCCTCTATCAGGCTATTACCACTTAATGCTGACCGTGGTTCCCTCCATCAGGCTGTTTCCACTCAATGCTGACCGCGGATCTCTCCATCAGGATATTACCACTTAATGCTGACCGTGGATCCCTCCAACAGGCTGTTACCACCCATTGCAGACCGTGGATCCCTCCATTAGGGTATAAACAAAGAATGCTGACCGTGGATCCTTCCATCACGCTATTAACACTAAATGCTGACCATGGATCCTTACAACAGGTTATTAACAATGAATGATGATCGTGGATCCCTCCATCAGGCTATTACCACTTAATAACCGTGGATCCCTTAATCAGGCTATTATCACTCAGTGCTGACTATGGATATCTCCATTAGGCTATTAACACTTAATGGTGAAAGTGCATCCCTTTATTATTCTATTACCACTTAATTCTTACTTTGGATCCCTACATCAGGCTACTACTACTCAATGCTGACCGTGGATCACTCAATAAGGCTATTAACACTGAATGCTAATCGTGAATCCCTTCATCAGGCTATTACAAATCAATGCTGACCGTGGATCCCTCCATCAGGCTATTCACACCGAATGCTGACCGTAGAGCCCTCCATCAAGTTATTAACACTGAATGCAGACATTGGATCCCTCTATCAGGCTATAACCACTTAATGCTGATTGTGGATCCCTTCATCAGGCTGTTACTACTCAGTGCTGGCCGTGGATCCCGACATAGAACTAATACCACTCAGTGCTGACCGTGGATTCCTATAACAGGCTTTTACCAGTCAATGCTGACCTTAGATCCCTCCATCAGGTTATTAACACCGAATGCTGACCATGGATCCCTCCATTAGGCTATTACCACTCAATGCTGACCGTGGATCCCTCCTTCAGGTTATTAACACTGAATGCTGACAATGGATCCATTTCATCAGACTATTACCACTCAATGCGGACCGTGAATCCCGCCATCAGACTAATACCACTCAATGCTGACCGTAGATCCCTCCATCAGGCTATGATCACTCAGTGCTGAGTATGGATCCCTCCATCAGGCAATTATCACTCAATGCTGACCGTGGATCCCTCCAACAGGATTTTACCACTCAACACTGACCGTGGATCCATCCATCAGGCTATTACCATTTAATGCTGAGAGTGGATCCCTCCATCAGGCTATTACCACTCAATGCTGAGAGGGGATCCCTCCATCAGGCTATTACTACTTAATGCTGATCATGGATCTTTCCATCAGGATGTTACCACTCAATACTGACCGTGGATCCACCCATCAGGCTATTACCACTCAGTGCTGAGAGTGGATCCCTCCATCATGCTATTACCACTCAAAGCTAACTGTGGATCCCTCCATCAGGCTATTACCACTCAATGCTGACCCTGGATCCCTCCATCAGGATATTACCACTTAATGCTGACCTTGGATCCCTTTATCAGGTCATTACCACTCAATGCTGAGTGCGGATCCCTCCATCAGGCTATTAATACTTAATGCTGAAAGGGGATCCCTCCATCAGGCTATTACCACTTACTGCTGACCTTGGATCCTTCCATCAGGTTATTACCACTCATTGCTGACCGTGGATCCCTCCATCAGCCTATTAACACTGAATTCTTACCGTGGATTCCTCCATCTGGTTATTACCACTCAATGCCCACCGTGGATCCCTCTATCAGGCTATTACCACTTAATGCTGACCTTGGATCCCTCCATCAGGCTGTTACCACTCATTGCTGACCATGGATCTCTCCATCATGATATTACCGCTTAATGCTGACCGTGGATCCCTTCAACAGGCAGTTACCACTCAATACTGACCGTGAATCCCTCCATCAGGCAATAAACACTGAATGCTGACAGTGGATCCTTCCATCAAGCTATTAACACTAAAAGCTGACCGTGGATCCTTACAACAGGTTATTAATATTGAATGCTGAACGTGGATCCCTCCATCAGTCTATTACCACTTAATGACCGTGGATCCCTTAATCAGGCTATTAACACTCAGCGCTGACAATTGATCCCTCCATAAGACTATCAACACTTAATGCTGAAAGTGGATCCCTTCATCATTCTATTACCACTTAATACTTACCTTGGATCCCTGGATCAGGCTGTTACCACTCAAAGCTGACCCTGGATCGCTTCATAAGGCTATTAACACTGAATGCAAACAGTGGATCCCTTCATCAGACTATTAAAATTCAATGCTGTCCGTGAATCCCTCCATCAGGCTATTTATACCGAATGCTGACCCTGGAGCGCTCCAGCAGGTAATTAACACTGAATGCTGACATTGGATCCCTCCACCAGGCTATTACCACTTAATGCTGATCGTGCATCCCTTCATCAGACTGTTACCACTCAGTGCTGACCGTGGATCCCGACATAAGACTAATACCACTCAATGCTGACCGTGGATTCCTCCAACAGGCAATTACCAGTCAATGCTGACTTTGGATCCCTCCATCAGGCTATTAACACTGAATGCTGACAATGGATCCCTCCATTAGGCTATTACCACTATATGCTTACCGTGGATCCCTCCGTCAGGCTATTACCACCTAATGCTGACCGTGGATCATTCCATCAGGCTTTTACCACTTAATGCTGACCGTGGATCCATCCATCAGGCTATTTCACTTAATGCTAAGATCGGATCCCTCCATCAGGCTATTGCCACTCAATGCTGACGGTGGATCCCTTCATTAGGCTATTACCACTCAATGCTGACCGTGGATCCCTAAATCAGACTGTTACCACTCAATACAGACCGTGGATCCATCCTTTAGTCTATTACTACTCAATACTGACCGTGGATCCTTCCATCAGGCTATTACCACTCAATGCTGAGAGTAGATCCCTCCTTAAGACTATTACCATATAATGCTGACCGTGGATCCCTTAATCAGGTTATTACCATCTTAATGCTAACCATGAATCCCTTAATCAGGGAATTACCACTTAATGTTGACAGTGGATCACTCCAACAGGCTAATAACAATTAATGCAGAAAGGAGATCCCTCCATCAGGCTATTACCACCTAATGCTGACCTTGGATCCTTCCATAAGGCTATTACCACAGAATGCTGACCGTGGATTCCTCCATCAGGCAATAAACACTGAATTCTGACAGTGGAAACATCCATCAGGCTATTAGCACTTAATGCTGACCGTGGATCCCTCCAGCAAGCTATTACGACTCAATGATGACCGTGGATCTCTCCAAAAGGTTATTACCACTGAATATTAACCGTGAATCCCTCCATAAGGCTCTTACCCCTCAATGCTGACCATGGATCCCTCCATCAGGCTATGACCACTTAATGCTGACTGTGGATCCCTTAATCAGGCTATTACCACTCAAGGTTGACCGAGGATCCCTTCATGAAATTATTACCACTGAATAGAGACAGTGGATCCCTCCATTAGGCTATTACCACTTAATGCTGACCTTGGATCCCTCCATCAGGGTATTACCACTCATTACCGACCGTGGATCCCTCTATGAGGCTATCAACACTGCATACTAACCGTGGATTGCTCTATCTGATTAATACCACTGAATCTTGACCGGAGATCCCTCCTTCAGGCTATTACCACTTAATGCTGACTGTGGATCCATCCAACAAGCTGATACCACTAAATGCTGATCGTGGATCCCTTCATCAAGAAATTGAAACTGAATGTTGACAGTGGATCCCTCAATCAGGCTATTACCACTTAATGCTGACCTTGGATCCCTTATTCAGGCTAATACTACTCAATCCTCCATCAGTTTATTACCACTTAATACAGACCTTCGATCCCTCCATCAGGCTATTACCACTCACTGCTAACCGTGGATCCCTACATCATGCTATTAACACTGAATGCTAACCGTTGATTCCTCCATCTAGATATTACCACCCAATGCTGACCGTAGATCCCTCTATCAGGCTCTTATCACTTAATACTGACCGTGGATCCCTCCAACAGGCTGTTACCACTCAATGCTGACCGTGAATCCCTTCATCAGGCTATTACAATTCATTGCTGACCGTGGATCCCTCTATCAGGCTATTGACACTGAATGCTGACCGTGAATCCTTCCATCAGTTTATTAACACTGAATGCTGACAGTGGATCCCTCTATCAGGCTATTGTCAATTAATGCTGACCCTGAATCCCTTCATCAGACTATTACTACTCAATGCTTAGCGTGGATCCCGCCATAAGACTAATACCACTCAATGCTGACCGTAGATCCCTCCATCAGGTTATTACCAGTCATCGCTGACCGTGGATCCCTCCATCAGTCTATGAACACTCAATGCTGACCGTTGATCCCTCAATCAGGATATTACCACTCATTGATGTCCATGGATCCCTCCATCTGGCTATTAACACTCAATGCTGACCATGGATACCTCCATCAAGCTTTTACCAATCAGTGCTGACTGTGGATCCCTAAATAAGATTATTACAACTTAATGCTGACCGTGGATCCCTCCATCAGGCTGTTATCACCTAATGCTGACCGTGTATCCCCTCATCAGACTATTACCACTCAATGCTGACCGTGGATCCCGCCATAGGACTAATACCACTCAATTTTGACCGTGGATCCCTCCATAAGGCTATTAACAGTGAATGCTGACCTCGGTGTCCTCCATCAGGGTATGAGCACTCAATGCTGACCGTGGATCTCTCCATCAGGCTATTACCACTTAATGCTGACCGTGGATCCTTCCATCTGGCTATTAACACTCAATGCTGACCATGGATACCTCCATCAAGTTTTATCACTCAATGCTGAACGTGGATCACTCAATATGGTTATCAAAGCTTAATACTGACGGTGGATCCCTCCATCAGGCTATTACCAGTCAGTGCTGACCTTGGATCCCTCCATCAAGCTATTACCAATTAATGCTAACCGTGGATCCCTTCATCAGGCTATTACCACTTAATGCTGACCGTGAATCCCTCCAACAGGTTATTACCTATCACTGCTGACTCTGGATCCCTCCAAAAGGCAAAAAATAATGATGCTGACCGTAGAACCCTCCATCAGGCTATAACCACCTAATGCTGACCGTGGATCCCCTCATCAGGCTACTGCCACTCAATGCTGACCGTGGATCCCTCCATCAGGCTATTAACACTCAATGCTGACCGTTGATCCCTCCATCAAGCTACTACCACTCAATGATGATCGTGGATCCCTCCAAAAGGTTATTACCACTCAATGTTGACCGTAGAGACCTCCATCAGGCTATCACCCCTCAATGCTGACCGTGGATCCCTCCATTAGTTATGACCAGTTAATGTTAACTCTGGATCCCTTAATCAGGCTATTACCACTAAATGGTAACCATGGATCCCTACATCAGGCTATTACCACTATATGCTGACCGTGGATCCCTCAATCAGGCTATTACCACTTAACGTTGACTGTGGATTCCTCCATCAGGATATTACCATTCAATACTAACCGTGGATCCATCCATTTGGCTATTACCATTCAATGCTGAGAGTGGATCCCTCCATCAGGCTATTACCACTCAATGCTGACCGTGGATCACTTTATTAGCCTATTACCACTCAAGGCTGACCGAGGATCTCTCCATGAGATTATTACCACTCAATACAGACAATTGATCCCTCCATCAGTTTATTACCACTCAATGCTGACCGTGGATTCCTCCGTCAGGCTATTACCACTTAATGCTGGCTGTGAATCCCTTAATCAGGGTATTACCACACAACACTGACCGTTGATTCCTCCATCAGGCTATTACCACCTAATGCTGACGTTGGATCACTCCATCATGGTATTACCACTCATTATTGACTGTGGATCCCTCCATCAGGCTACTAACACTGAATGCCAACCGTGGATTCCTCTATCTGGTTATTACCAGTGATTGCTTACCGAGGATCCCTCCATCCGGCTATTACCACTTAATGTTGGCCCTGGATCCCTCCAACAGGCTGTTACCTTTCAATGCTGACCGTGGATCCCTTCATCAGGAAATAAAAACTGAATGCTGACCGTGGATCCTTCAATCAGGCTATTACCATTTAATGTTGACCTTGGATTCTTTAATCAGGCTATTACCAATCAATGTTGACGGTTGATCCCTCCATCAGGCTATTAACATTTAATGCTGAAAGTGGATCCATCCATCAGGTTATTACCACTAAATGCTGACCTTGTATCCCTCCATTAGGTTACTGAAACTTAATGCTGACCGTGGATCCCTCCATCATGCTATCAACACTGAATGCTAACCATTGTTTCCTCCATCTGGTTATTATCACCCAATGCTGACCGTGGATCCCTCTATCAGACTATTACCACATAATCCTGACCGTGGATCCCTCCAACAGGCTGTTACCACTCAATGCTGACAGCGGATCCCTTCATCAGGCTATTACAAATCAATGCTGACCATGGATCGCTCCATCAGGCTATATACACTGAATGCTGACCGTGGATCCCTCCATCAGGTTATTAACACTGAATTCTGACAGTGGATCCCTCAATCAGGCTATTACCAGTCAATGCTGACCGTGGATCCCTCCATCAGGCTATGAACACTCATTGTTGACCGTGGATCCCTCCATCAGGCTATTACCACTCTTTGCTGACCGTGTATCCCTCCATCTGGCTATTAACACTCAATGTTGACCATGGATACCTCCATCAAGCTTTTACCACTCAATGCTGACAGTGGATCCCTCAATAATGCTGACCTTGGTTCCCTCCATCAGGCTATTTCCAATTAATGCTGACCGTGGATCCCTTCATCAGGATATTACCAATCAATGCAGACCGTGAATAACTCTACCAGGCTATTACTACTCAATACTGACTGTGGATCCCACCATCAGGCAATAAAAACTGGCTGCTGATCGCGGATCCCTCCTTCCGGCTATTACCAATAAATGCTGACCATGGATCCCCTCATCAGGCTATTGTTACACAATGCTGACCGTAGATATGTCCATCAGGCTATTGACACTCATTGCTGAATGTGGATCCCTCCATCAAGCTACTACCACTCAATAATGACCCTGGATCCCTCGAAAAGGTTATTACCATTCAATGCTGACCGTGGATCCCTCCATCAGGTTATTACCACTCAATGCTGACATTGGATACCTCCATCAGGCTATTACCAAATAATGATGACCGTGAATCCCTTAATTAGGCTAGTACCACTCAATGCTGACTGTGCATCCGTCCACCAGGGTTTTGCCACTCAATGCTGACCGTGGATCCCTCCATCAGGCTATTACTACTCAATACTGACTGTGGATCCCTCTATCAGGATATTATCGCTTAATACTGACCGTGTATCCTTCCATCAGGCTATTACCACTCACTGCTGAGAGTGGATCTCACCATCAGGAAATTATCACTCAATGTTGACCATGGGTCCCTCCATCAGGTTATTACCAATTAATGCTGACCGTGGATCCCTTAATCAAGCTATTACCACCCAATGCTGACCATGGATCTCTACATCAGGCTATTATCATTTAATGCTGAACGTGGATCCTTTAATCAGGCTATTACCACTCAATGTTGACAGTTTATCCCTCCATCAGGATATTAACACTAAATGCTAAAAGTAGATCCCTTCATCATTTTATTAACACTTAATGTGACTTTGGATCCCTCCATCAGGCTATTACCACTCAATTCTGACATGGATCCCTTCATCAGGCTATCAACACTGAATGCTAACCGTGGAATTCCTCCATCTGGTTATTACCACTCAATACTGATCCTGGATCCCTCCATCAGGCTATTATCACTTAATGCTGACCATGGATCCCTCCATCAGGCTCTTACCACTCAATACTGACCGTGAATCCCTCCATCTGGTTATTAACACTTAATGCTGACCATGGATACCTCCACAAAGCTTTTACCAATCAATGCTGAAAGTGGATCCTTCAATAAGGTTATCACAACTCAATGCTGACCGTGGATAACTCCATCAGGCTATTGTCACTCAATGCTGACCGTGCATCCCTCCAACAGGCTATTACCAATTAATGCTGACCTTGGATCCCTTCATCAGGCTATTACCACTTAATGCTGACCGTGAATAACTCCACCACGCTGTTACCAATCAATGCTGACCGTGGATCCCACCATCAGGCAATAAACACTAAATGCTGACCGTGGACCCTCCATCGGACTATTACCAATAAATGTTGTTCGTGGATCCCTTCATCAGGCTATTGCTACTCAGTGCTGACCGTAGATCCATCCATCAGGCTAATAACACTCATTGTTGGCCGTGGATCCCTCCATCAAACTATTACCACTCAATGATGACTCTGGATCCATCCAAAGGGTTATTACCACTCAATGCTGACCGTGGATTCCTCCACCAGGTTATTACCACTCAATGCTGACCGTGGATCCCTCCATCAGGCATTAACCACTCAATACTGACCGTGGATCCCTCCATCAATATAATACCACTTAATACTGACCGTGGATCCTTCCATCAGGCTATCACCACTTAATGCTGAGAGCGGATCTCTCCATCGGGCTATTATAACTCAATGCTAACCGTGGATCCCTCAATCAGGCTATTACTACTCAATGCTGACCTAGGATCCCTCCAGCAGGCTATTACCACTTAATGCTGACCATGGATCCCTTAATCAGGTTATTACCACTCAGTGCTGACAGTGGTGCCCTTCATCAGGCTATTAACACTTAATGCTGAAAGTGGATCCCTCCATCAGGCTATTACCAATTAATGCTGAACTGGATCCCTCCATCAGGCTTTATACACTCAATGATGACCGTGGATCCTTCCATTAGGCTATTAACAATGAATGCTAACCGTGGATTCCTCCATCTGGTTATTACCACTCAATTCTGACATGGATCCCTCCATCAGGTTATTACCAATCAATTCTGACCGTGGATCCCCCAACAGGCTGTTACCACTCAGTGCTGACAGTGGATCCCTCCATCAGGCAATAAACAAAGAATGCTGACCGTGGATCTCTCCATTAGGCTATGAACACTTAATACTTACCAGGGATCCCTCCATCTGGCTATTAACACTCAATACTGATCCTGGGTACCTCAGTCAAGTTTTTACCACACAATGCTGACCGTGGATCCCTCACTAAGGTTATCAAAACTCTTTGCTGACCGTGGATCCCTATATCAGGCTATTATCACTCAATGCTAACCGTGCATCCCCTAACAGTTTCTTACCACTTAATGCTGACCTTGGATCCCTCCATCAGGCTATTACCAATTAATGCTGATAGTGGATCCCTTTATCAGGCTATTACCACTTAATTCTGACAGTGAATAACTCCACCAGGCTATTACCAGTCAATGCTGACCGTGGATGCCACCATCAGGCAATAAACACTGAATGCTGACCGTGGATCCCTCCATCAGGCTATTGCCAATAAATGCTGGCCATGGACCCCTCATCAGGCTATTGTCACTCAATGCTGACCGTATATCCGTCCATCAGGCTATTAACACTCACTGCTGACCGTGGATCCTTCCATCAAGCTATTACCACTCGATGATGACCGTGGATGCCTCCATCAGGCTATTACCACTCAATACTGGCCGTGGATCCCTCCTACAGGATATTACCACTCAATACTTACCGTGGATGCGTCCATCAGGCTATTACCAATCAATTCTGAGAATGGATCCCTCCATCAGGCTATTATCACTCAATGCTGGCCGTGGATCCCTCCATCAGGCTATTACCACTTAATTCTGACCGTTGATCCCTTAATTAGGCTATTACCACTCAATGCTTACTTTGGATCCAATCATCAGTCTAATAGCACTTAATGCTGACCTTGGATCCCTTAATCAGGCTACTACCACTCAGTGCTGACAGTGGATCCCTCCATTAGGCTATTACATCTTGATACTGACCTTGGATCCCTCCATCAGGCTATTACCACTCAATGCTGACCGTGGATTCCTCCATCAGGTTATTAACACCGAATGCTAACAATGGAGTCATCCATCTGTTTATTGCCATTCAATGCTGCCCGTGAATCCCTCCATTAGACTATTACCACTTAATGTTGACCGTGGATCCCTCCAACAGACTCCTACCACTCAATGCTGACCGTGGATCCCCCCATCAGGCAATAAACAATGAATGCTGACCGTGGATCCCTCCAACAGGCTATCACCACTTAATGCTGACCGTAGATCCCTTATTTAGGCTATTACCACTCAATGCTGATAGTGGATCCCTCCATCAGACTATTACACTTAATGCTGAAAGTGGATCCCTCCATCAGGCTATTACAATTAATGCTGAAAGTAGATCCCTCCATCAGGCTATTACCACCTAATGATGACCTTGGATTCCTCCATAAGGCTATCAAAACTCAATGTTGACCGTGGATCCCTCCATCAGGCTATTAACACTGAATGTTAAACGTGGATTCCTACATCTGGTTATTATCACTCAATCCTGAGAGTGGATCCCTTCTTCAGGGTATTACCACTCAAATGCTGACCGTGGATCCCTTCATTAGGCTATTACCACCCAATGCTGACTGTGGATCCCTCTATCAGGCTATTGCCACTTAATGCTGATCTTGGATTCCTTAATCAGGCTATTACCACTCATTGCATACACTGGATCCCTACATCAGGATATTAACACTTAATGCTGAAAGTGGATCCCTCCATCGGGCTATTACCACTCAATGCTGACCGTGGATCCCTCCATCAGGCTATTAACAGTGAATGCAAACCTTGGATTCCTCCATTTGTTTATTACCACTCAATGCTTACCGTGGATCCCTCCATCAGACTATTACCACTTAATGCTGACCTTGGATCCCTCCAATAGGCTCTGACCACTCAGTGCCGAACGTAAATCCCTCCATCAGGCAATAAACAGCGAATGCTGACAGTGGATCTCTCCATCAGGCTATTACCACTAAATGCCGACCGTGGATCCCTTAATCAGGCTATTACCACTGAATGCTGATAGAGGATCCCTCCATCAGGCAATTACACTTAATGCTGAAAGTGGATCCTTCCATCTGGATATTACACTTAATGCTGAAAGTGGATCCCTCCATCAGGATATTAAAACTCAATGTTGACCGTGGATCTCTCGAATCAGGCTATTAACACTGAATGTTAAACCTGCATTCCTCTATCTGGTTATTACCACTCATTGCTGACCGTAGATCCCTCCATCAGGCTATTACCAAATAATGCTGACCGAGGATTACTGCAACAGGCTTTTACCACTCAATGCTGACCGTGGATCCCTTCATCAGGCTATTACAAATTAATGCTGACCGTGGATCCCTCCATCAGGGTATTTGCACTGAATGCTGAAGTTGGATCCCTCCATTAGGGTATTACCACTTAATACTGACAGTGGATCCCTTCATCAGACTATTACCACCCAATGCTGACCGAGGATCCCGCCATAAGACTAATACCACTTAATGCTGACCGTGGATTCCTCAATCAGGCTATTACCAGTCAATGCTGACCGTGGATTCCTCCATCAGGTTATGAACACTCAGTGCTGACCGTAGATCCCTCCATCGAGCTTTTGCCACAATATGCTGACCGTGGATCTCTCCATCAGGCGATTACCAATTAATGCTGACCGTGGATCCTTCCATCAGGATATTGCCATTCAATACTGACCGTGGATCGATCCATCAGGCTATTACCACTCAGTGCTAAGAGTGGATCCCTCCATCACGCTATTACCACTTAATGCTAGACCGTGGATCCCTTTATTAGGCTATTACCACTCAACTGACCGTTGATAACTAAATCAGACTATTACCACTCAATACAGATCGTGGATCCATCCATCAGGCTATTACCACTCAATACTGAACGTGAATCCTTCCATCAGGCTGCTATCACTCAGTGCTGGGAGTGGATCCCTCTATCAGGCTATTACCACTCAATTCTGTCCTTAGATTCCTACAACCAGACGATTACCAGTTAATCCTGACCGTGGATCTCTTAATCAGGCTATTACCACTCAATGCTGACCGTGTATCCCTTAATCAAGCTTTTACCACTCAGTCCTGACAGTGGATCCCTCGATCAGGCTATTAATACTTAATGCTGAAAGGAAATCCCTCTATCCGGCTATTACCACTTAATGCGACCTTGGATCCTTCCATGAGGCAATTACCACTCAATGCTGACCGTGGATCCCTCCATCAGGCTATTAACACTGAATGCTAACCGTGGATTCCTCCATCTGGTTATTGCAACTCAATGCTAACAGTGGATCACTCTATCAGGCTATTACACTTAAAGCTGACCGTCGATCCCTTCTTCTGGCTGTTACTACTCAATGCTGACCGTGGATCCCACCATTAGGCAATAAACACTGAGTGCTGAACGTGGAGCCCTCCATCAGGCTATTACTACTTAATGCGGACCGTGGATCCCTTCATCAGGGTATTACCTCTCAATGCTGACCGTGCATCCCTCAATCAAGCTAGTACTACTCGATGATTACCGTGGATTCCTCCAAAAGGAAATTGTCACTCAGTGATGACCGTGGATCCCTCCATCAGACTCTTACCACTCAATGCTGACCGTGGATTCCTCCATTAGGCTATTACCACTTATTGCTGACTGTGGATCCCTTAATCAGACTATCACCACTCAATGCTGACCCTGGATCCCTACATAAGGCTATTACCACTATATGCTGACCCTGGATCCCTCAATCAGGCTATTACCAATTAATGCTGACCTTGGATCCCTCCATCTGGTTATCACCACTCAATACTGACCGGTTATCCATCCATCAGGCTATTACCACTCAATGCTGAGAGTGGATCCTTCCATCAGGCTATTACCACTCAATGCTGACGGTGGATCCCTTCATTAGGCTATTACCATTCAATGCTGGCCGTGGATCCCTGCATGAGACTATTGCCACTCAAAAAAGACCGTGGATCCCTCCATCAAGCTATTACCACTAAATGCTGACCTTGTATCCTTCTTTCATTGTATTACCACTCAATGCTGACCGTGGATCCCTCCAGCAGGATATTAACACTGAATGTTAACCGTGGATTCCTGTATCTGGTTATTACCACTCAATGCTGACCGTGGTTCCCTCTATCAGGCTATTGCCACTGAATGCTGACCGTGTATCCCTCCCTCAGGCTATTACTACTTAATGCTGACCGTGGATCCCTTAATCAGGCTATTACCACTCAATGCTGTTAGTGGATCCTTCCATCAGGCTATTACACTTAATGCTGAAAGTGGACCCCTCCATCAGGCTATTACCACTAATGCTGACCTTGGATCCCTTCATCAGGCTAATAAAACTCAATGCTGACCGTGGATCCCTCCATCAGGCTATTAACACTGAATGCTAACCGTGGATTCCTCTATCTGGTTATTACCAATGAATGCTGACCGTGGATCCCTCCTTCAGGCTATTACCACTTAATGCTGACTGAGGATACCTGCAACAGGTTGCTACCACTCAATGCTGACCGTGGATCCCTTCATCAAGCTATTACAAATCAATGCTAACCGTGGATCCCTCCATCAGGCTATTTACACTGACTGCTGACCATGGATCCCTCCATCAGATTATCAACAGTGATTGCTGATAGTGGATCCCTCCATAAGGCTGTTACTACTTAATACTGACAGTGGATCCCTTCATCAGAGTATTACCACCCAATGCTGACCCTGGATCCCGCATAAGTCTAATACCACTCAATGCCGACCTTGAATCCCTCCATCAGGATATTACCAGTCAGTTTTGACTGTGGATCCCTCCCTCAGGCTAAGAACACTCAATGCTGAAGCTGAATCCATCCATCGGGCTATTACCACAATATGCTGACCATGGATCCCTCCATCAGGCTATTACCACTTAATGCTGACCGTGGATCCTTCCATCAGGCTATTGCCACCCAATGCTGACCGTGGATCCCTTCATTAGAGCTATTACCACTCAATGCTGACCGCGGATCCCTAAATAAAAATATTATCGCTCAATACAGACCGTGGGTCCATCCATCAGGATATTACCACTCATCTGAATGTGGATCCTTCCATCAGGCTATCATCAGTCAATACTAGAACTGGTTCTCCCTATCAGGGTATTACCACTCATTGCTGACCATGGATCCTTACATCAGGCTATTACCATTTAATGCTGACCGTGGATCTCTTAATCAGGCCATTGCTATTCAATGCTGACCGTGGATCCCTTAATCAGGCTTTAACCACTCAGTGATAACAGTGGATCCTTCGATCAGGCTATTAACACTTAATGCTGAAAGGGGATCCCTCCATCAGGCTATTGCCACTTAATGCTGACCTTGGATCCTTCCATCAGGCTGATACCACTCAGTGCTGACAGTGGATCCCTCCATCAGGCTATTACCACTTAATGCTGACCTTGGATCCTTCCATCAGGCTGATGCCACTCAGTGCTGACCGTGGATCCCTCCATCAGGCTATTGACATTCAATGCTGACCTTGGATCCCTTCATCAGGCTATTCCCATTCAATCCTGATATTGGATCCCTCCATCTAGCTTGTAACAATCAGTGCTGACCGTGGTTCCCTCTTTCAAGCTATTAACACTCAATGCTGACCGTGGATTCCTCAATAAAGTTATTACCACTCAGTGCTGACAGTCGATCCCTCAGTGAGGCTATTACCACTCAATGTTGACCATGGATCCTTCCATCTGGATATTACCACTCAATGCTGACCGTGGATACCTCCATCAGGCTATTACCAATTGATAATGACCGTGGATCTCTCCATCATGCTATTACCACTCAATGTTGGCCATGGATCAATCCATCAGGTTATAATCACTCAGTGCTGACCGTGGATCCCTTCTTCAGGATATTACCACTTAATGTTGACTTTGGATCCCTCTCTCAGGCTATTACCACTCAATATTGACCATGGATCCCTCCATCAGGATATTACCACTTATTGCTGTGCGTGGATCCCTTCATTAGGCTATTACCACTTATTGCTGAACGTGGATCCCTACAACAGTCTATTACCTCTCATTGCTGACCTTGAATCCCTTCATCAGGATATTACCACTCAATGGTGACAGTGGATCACTCCATCAGGCTATAACCACTCAGCGCCAACCGTAAATCCCTCCATCTGGCTATTACCACTCAATTTTGACCTTGGATCGCTCCATCAGCCTACCACTCAATACTGGCCTTGGATCCTTCAGTTATGTTATTACCACTCACTTCTGACCCTCGATTACTACATCAGGCTATTACCACTCAATACTGACCGCTGATCCCTCCTTCAGGCTATTAACACTCAATGCTGACCTGGATCCCTCATTTAGACTATTACCACTTAATGCTGACCGTGGATCCCTCCACAGGCTATTACCACTCAATGCTGGCCGTGAATCCCTTCATCAAGGTATTACCACTTAACGCTTACCGTAGATCCCTCCGTCTGGTTATTACCACTCAATTATGACCGTGGATCCCTCCATCAGACTATTACCACTCAATGCTGGCCGTGGATCCCTCAA
>JAYMFT010097049.1:0-13865 GCA_038088735.1 Panulirus argus | reverse complement strand
GTGGTGATCGAGGACAATTTCTTCACGGTGAAGTGAAGGTTCTGCATATATATATATATATATATATATATATATATGGTAAAGGAAAAAGACATATTACCATTATATTTTATATTTGCAGTATGATAACAATATTCTATTAACAAGTTACTTGTACAACAGAAATACATTCGATTTGCCACTTGGCTTTGTGGTGTGGAGGAGATGCCTGGGATAACATAATGATCAAGATGATTGAGGTGACGGACTTGATCATACCAACAGATGTGCTCTCCTGTTGCAGACTGTTACATAATTTTATCTAACATCGTGAATAATAATAATAATGATAATAATCATAATGATAATAATAATGATTATAATAATAGTGATGATAATAATAATGATAATAATAATAAATCATAATGATAATAGTATATAATAATAATAATAATTGATAATAATAATAATAATAAGAAGAAGAAGAAGAAGAAGAAGAAGAAGAAGAGGAAGAAGAACGAGATGAAGAAGAAAGACATAGGAGGATGTCTCTATCAAAAATGTGAACGTAAAATGGAACTATGGAATGAAACCATTGGTAAAGATTGTGTTGCTGGTAAAGAAGAGTGAAAGTCCGGGCGATATTTAGTGTTCAGATCTGCTGGTGTTGTCCAGCACACCCTCCATACACCATCTTAATCTTCCCTGTATTGAATAATAACGTGTTTTACTCCTAATTCCATTCACTATACACAGGGCTATGGGCCGTAATGCCGCATCCAATCTGGTCAACCTTCACTCTGTGGCCCAATGCGCTCTGATGTTCATCATTATTGACTATACATAAGTGGTGGGAAGTTGGTCATTTATGGGTGTGAGAAGATGTTTTTGAGTCAGTTGTAATGAAGTACAGACATGTCAGGGTTGTCTGATCCTCTTACAACATCAATATACAGTATGCTAAAGTTCGGGATGACCGCCTTCCAATCATATTGTTTGAATATGCAAATCGAAAATAGTTAAGTTTTCCCATGAATACACATATCATTTAGGAAGGTAAACGCGTTGACAGTGTAGGCGTAATACGACAAAAATACTAAACTGACAAGATTTGGAGAGACGAACTCCCTGTCTTCTGCGCTATAAAGAAACAATATTTGTAGTGTTAAGGCAGAGAGTTAATCCAACATGAAGTTATAGAGACTGACATCATGAAAATGATGACTGCTTTTCTTTCCACAGCAAATTAGTTGTTCATTATGGAAGTACAAGTTGAATCATTTTTCATCATGACAAAAGACTAGAGCTGCTCTAAGGGACAGCAACATAGGTGTAGGCAAAGAAATCTTCTGCTCTAATGGAGAGAGCTATCATGCCAAAATAAACATCGTTACAGCGATCTACATCAGAAAAGTGACAAAGACGTTGATTAACAAAATTATGGAGGGTCGTATTGCAAAGGTAGAAATTTGGTGCAAGTCAGCGAATGTGACCCATGGATACAGTTGACCACTTATGTGCAGCAGATCCAGGAGTACCAGTTTACCACGTAAAGCTGTTATGTAAGGAGACAGAGACATCTATTCACAGTCCAGACACTCTCTCTTCAGAGTACAGACACATCTGTTCAGAGTCCAGATAACAGATCGGACCTAGAAGGAAAACACTGATATCTTTCGAGAATTATCAGGGTGAAGTTTGGATGAATGATTAACAAACTTTGTTTCCCTCTTGATGATGTTCCTCGGAATCAGTTTGGACTTATTGGTGCCACATGGATGACGGACCAATATGGCACGCGGATGACGGACTAATGTGACACAGGAGAGTGACAGTGTCCCGCATGACTGCCAACCATGGGAGACCAGCGGGTCATATCTTACTGGTCGAGAGTCACACTACCAACCTGGCTGGTCACCTTCACACAACAACGTTAGGAAATAGTAATCATTATCTTAATTCCTACTTTAATAATTAATGATCTGTCTCTTAAATGTTAATGAGAGATCAGTTTGTATGATGAATCTCTCATACAACCCTCACAGGGTACGTCCTCTCTTGTGTGGCATCCATTGTTCACTGGAGTACACGAGGTTTAGCTACTACAGAGAGCTATGTTCCCGTCATACACAGCTATGTCTCCATCATACAGAGCTGTATTGCCGTCAATTAGAGCTAAGTTGCCGTCAGACAGAGCTAAGTTGCCGTCATACATAGCTATGTTGCCGTCATACAGAGCTATGTTGCCGTCATGCAGATCTATGTTCCCGTCATACATAGCTATGTTGCCGTTATACAGCCATGTTCTCATAATACAAAACTGTTAGTTCCAAAGTACAGAGTTCTTACATTATGAAGGTACAAAGTTGTGTTAAAAAGGCACAAAATTCTTAGCTCTAAAGGTACACACAGTTTTCTTCATTGCCAATAAAGGTTGTGACAGTTAAAATCACAAGGTCTGAAGAAAGATACCTCTTACATGTAAGAATGATTTACATGATACGGTAAATCGTTTTCACAGCTCAGAGGTAAACATTTCTTGTTACTAGTAAGAAAAATAGATTTTTGCAGTTCAAAGGTACACAGTTGTTGTTACACAGGTACAAAGTTGTTTCAGTTACTTAATCAATAATATATAAAGGTACAAGATTATTGTTTCTTTAGTGTTACATACAGGTTAAACTGGGAATGTGTAGGTTATTATAATATACTCTGCAACATGAGGCAAGCACAGAGTTCTTCCGGGAAGACAGCACAAAGTTTTTCCGTTGAACGTTAGTAAGTTCTTACACTCCAGATGTACTGATCTGTGTCAGCAGGAAGGCTTGAGACGTCATCATCAAAGTAGACCTGTCTTTGCCTTAAGGTCTGAAGGTCTTACAAGTACAGACTTTTGATCTGACAGTGTACACCTAGTCGTTACTGAGGTCGTTGTCAGGTGGTAGTATCCTTCTAGTCGTTACTGAGGTCGTTGTCAGGTGGTGGTGTGCGCATAGTCGTTACTGAGGTCGTTGTCAGGTGATGGTGTGCACATAGTCGTTACTGAGGTCGTTGTCAGATGGTGGTGTGCACATAGTCGTTACTGAGGTCGTTGTCAGATGGTGGTGTGCACATAGTCGTTACTGAGGTCGTTGTCAGGTGGTAGTGTGCACATAGTCGTTACTGAGGTCGTTGTCAGGTGGTGGTATCCTTCTAGTCGTTACTGAGGTCGTTGTCAGGTGTTGGTGGCGCATAGTCGTTACTGAGGTCGTTGTCAAGTGGTGGTGTGCGCATAGTCGTTACTGACGTCGTTGTCAGGTGGTGGTGTGCGCATAGTCGTTACTGAGGTCGTTGTCATGTGGTAGTAGGATTCATCTGGTCGTCACTATAGTAGTCCATCGTCAATTGGTGGTGGGTGCACTTAGTCGTCCGTCGTCAGGTGGTGGGTGCACCTAGTCGTCCGTCGTGAGGTGGTGGGATCCACCTGGTCGTCCGTCGTCAGGTGGTGGGGGTGCACCTAGTCGTCATTAAGAGCATTCTGGAAGAGGGAAGAGAGCCAGGTGAAGAAGCTGTTGATCTTGTCAGCGACGGAGTCGTTCCTGCGGGCGCAGCGGGCGGGTTCATCCATGGCCAGGAGGGCCAGGGCGTTGCCGCCTCCCTCGCTGCTGGTGCCACTGTCGCTGGAGGGCTCTCGGCATTCCAGACCACGCCCACACCGCCCGTGCCACGCCCACTGACCACCACACGTTTGCCCGGGGCCCTGCACATGAAGATAACGTAATTGATATGTTTAAATGTGTGGAAATTATGGGGGAACGCAAACAGCAACAGTTCCAAGATGTTTGTGCAAGTGGAAGACATCAGAAACGTGGAGGTTGGCGGGGAAAGAGCAAAGCAGACAACTTAAGGAAAAATACCTAATAACCTTACATGTAAGAAGGGGGTAATAATGTCTCTTGCACTTAAAGCGAAGTATTTCTGAAGCCTATTCTTAAAACTTATCAATAATGTTGCTGCTAGTTACTATAATTGTTAAATGATTGTATAGCTTAACAATTCCTCTGAATAGAAAGTACTTTGCCTTATTCGAAGTAAGGTGTTCGCCTTACGGGGACTGAAATCAAACAGCTCTAGCTAGCCCTGTGTCGCTACTTAGATCGTCTTTGATAATTTTCACTGCCTGTGTGACATAACATCTCCTTTCTAAGCTGAATGTCATCTCGTCGGCTTTTAAGATTTGTTTCTCTGTCCAGAAATCATCTTTGTAGTTCCTCGCTCTGCTCTCTTTTGTTCCCTGTTTTATTTTTTTTTTCAAAGAAGGGTGACAAAAACTGAACACAATGCTCAAGGTGGAAACGCACCGTTGGTAGTGAAGTGATGATTACTTTCTTGCTTGAATTCGAATTCCCTGCCTGTCAGTCTTAGAAACTTGTTCGTCTTTTTTACTACTGTGCAGTTTACTTGGCCTTAGATTATCGGAGATTTTTACACCTGTCTTTTTCCTCATATACCGTTACCAGCTCAATTGGATTTATGCCATAACTTGCCGTTTCAATTTTACTGACCCTGTATAAAACTTTGCCCTTTTTCATATCGTTATTCATCTGCCTGCTGTAAGTCCAGTCTTTCAACATGTCTGTCTCCTTGCAGATGTAGACGTTCAGCTTTGGTCAATGTTTTCTAACCCAGTTTCGTCTAGTCTGCTAATTTTGAAATCCTGCAACGCAGGCCTATGTCAAACTCCCTAAATTATATGAGAGATTTGGTCCCAAGACTGATCCCTGCGGCACGCCACTTGCTACGTCTAATCAGTGGAGGCTTAACTGTTGATCACAACTCTTTTATGGCCAGTCAGCTAATATTCTAACCACCAAAGTACAGTACTACCTATATCATGCGATTTTTACGTATGATCTATATATATAAATGATTTTATCAGATACTTTTTGAAAATGTAAATTGATGACAGCCACTTTCATCATAAATGTTGACCATAACATGAAAGAAATCAAACAGATTTGTCAGGCATGAACGATCTGGTTGAAACTCGTGCTGCTAATCTTTAAGTAATGATAATCTGATTCACTATCTTGTCTCGAATGAGGGTTCTCATACCAATGTCAAGCTTGTATTGGTTTTACAAAAGCAAATATCCAATACCCTGGAACTTTCTCTACAGCAGATGACTTGTTTTCAAGAGCAATCAATGTCTTAACTCTTAGTTTTAGCTTTCTTCGTTATTCTAGAGTAAAAGTATCCAAATTTGACGTTTTATTTACTTTTATTCAGTTCATGTAGAAGGCATTTCCTGCCCTGTATGTTGAGAAATGTTTTCTCTTTACAATGCGGATTAAAGAACTCGCTTAAAATATAATTTTGTTTCAGTGTCTTGAAGCAAGCCACCTTTTCCATAATTAGACCAGTTGGCTGGATGGTCTATTCTGCTTTAACTATAGAATTCTTTAGTGTTTCTCTGTGACCAGTAATAGCGTCCAGAAACAGGGCACTTTACATCTGCAGTAGAACATACATCTTGCCTGGGACATACCGGAAGCCTAACCTACCAAGCACCAGGTTGCCCCAGCTCTCAGTAACTAATATTCTGAGACTCAGCATGAGTCGTCCACTACCCAGTAGGACACTAACCTTGCCACAGACGTAGCAGCAGCCACACATATCTAGCACCAGGCCCCAGGCACAGTGCTTGACCCTGGCCGGCATCTCGCATGTCACCTCTCCGCAGGGCAGGCATGATAGTGACCACCCGCTGTAAAAGCAAAGCAAATATTAGTCTTGGAATTACTTCATCATGCGGGAGATGAATATCGATATATTTGCATAAAGAAAAGGAATGTTTTGGTACATTTCGTTAAGTACTGTGCCACTGACATGTCATTCATGGGCGTTAACACTATCTGCCTGAAGTCCTTTTTTCTCGTAAGAAAGGACGTTCACCAAGTCGGGCGCAACACGCACTTGCCTGACGCATGATGTGACTTTCATATTCAGTGTCAGGCCTCCATGACTCTCTTCCCTTACATCTTCCGGCCAGTCCTCTTCAGCCTGGGATTTGCACATCAAGAAATAATGAATCATTTTGAGTTTCTCTGTCCGTTTTGTTTGTCTTTTCGGCCGTGTTAGAATCTTACATCTTTTACGTTGTCACATTTAGGGCTACATCCCTGCAAGAACGGTGCTCAGTTTAGAGAAATGAAAGTTTTCAAGTGAATGTAGAGCTGAAGGAAAGGGTACTTCAGTATATCTTCTTAAGTCGTATAAGTGTTCCAGTACTCTAAAGAAAATCCCACACAGAACGTATGCAGCAGCTCAGGCATCATCACGTTTAATTTTCTGACCTTTGATCTGCCGGACTCATCTTTGGTACTGACAGTATCCTTGAAGACTTTTGACCATCTCTTGTATAGTGCGCCCCTTACGAACCTAAACGGGCAAATTATTTGCTATTATGTCCTGACATTATATGAATTCCTAATATAACAATCAGAGTTGCGCCTAACTGAAAAATGTTTTAGATTAAAAGACTGCATATCAGAAGGACTGTTTTCCCTAACAGTTTTGTTCCTATGGTCTATTGAACTAATTCAAAGGCATTTTCTCCTCTACTTCTGCCTTCACATAGCCAAATAATATGTGTTTCAGAGTTCAAGTTATGAAAAGGAAATGTTCAGAGTGCAGTAACCTAGACCGCAGGCAACTAGCTAACATTATGGAAAAAGATGGTGGAGAAAACGGGAGTTAGCTCCTTCGGATCCACTGCAGTTGGTGGCACAATCTGGTGACGCCAGGTGGAGAAATGTGACTGGCTCAGTGAATGAGTTAGTGACAGACTGAGTAGATGAATGTGTGACTGAATGAGTACGTCTGGCTGACTTAATGTGTTAAGTGAATAAATGAATGACTAAAGACTAGTGCAGGGCTCAGTTTGATGAAACATGGCATAACGGATCGCATGATTGGATGGAAACAGTTTTAGAAATGAATCGAATTGAGTGACTCATGTAGTGAATACCAGATTGGAAATACAGTCATTGTATGTAAAGAGTGTGACTGATTGGATAATCACCCTCCAATTAGTAACTGTATGACTGAATATCCGTAAATGAAAATCATTGCATTTTTAGTATATTACTACATCGAAAGGAGTGCATGGTTGAATGGGAAAGGTGCGCTCTTGACTGGATGCGAGTGCATGGCTTCAGCATCATTACTTAGCTTCACTACATCCTTATCTTTGCTTCATCATCTCTACACAATAGCCTTATCACACTAAGTTAGCTTCTACGGCCGGCCTCGAACCTACTGTGCATAGCTAGGACCATTCTTAGGGTGAGGTCAAAAGGTCACCTTCATTAAACGCTCATCTTCTCTAAACATCTTCATTACACTGTTATCATCACCACATCCCCGTCTTCACAGCAACCATCTTCACCGTTACACCCTTCTATTGATCACAAACTTATCTTCATTACACTCTTATCTTCCCTATACTGACTTAACTTCCCCGTTATCTTCACTATATCTTTACAATACTTTTAATTTCACTAATCCAGGGCAGCCTCAGTACCCTTGACGTGGCTGAAAATCAAAGCCACTCAATTATTTCGTTTGTCGATTGGAGGGAATGGTTTTGGGAGTTGATTGATTTGGGAGGGGTTTGTTGGAGGGCTCTTGGGAGTGCGGTAGGAAAGAAACATCTTGATCTTGAACCTTTCTTGCATCGTTTTGTGTATATTATATTCTTCTTCACTACTGCATGAGCTTCACTATGCCACTTCTTCACTTAGCTAGGCCTTGAGCCTAACTTGAATCATTTTTTGTTCAATGTTCTCATCTTCATCAAATCCTCATCTTCACTGTCAAGAACATTATCATTACACACCCGTCCTAGAGTAAAGTACTGCCCCTATCATACAGAGGATCAGTTCATCCTAGTGTAACGTACTGCCCCTATCACACAGAGGATTAGTTCATCCTAGAGTAAAATACTGCCCCTATCATACACTGAATTAGTTCATCCTAGAGTAAAGTACTGCCCCTATCATACAGGAAATTAGTTCATCTTAGTATAAAGTACTGCTCCCTATCATACAGAGGATTAGTTCATCCTATTGAAAAGTACTGCCCCTGTTATACAGAGGATTAGTTTATCCTATTATAAAGTACTGCTCCTATCATACAGAGGATTAGTTCATCCTGGTGTAAAGTGCTGCCTCAATCATACAGGGAATTAGTTCATTCTAGTGTAAAGTACTGTCCCTATCATACAGCAGATTAGTTCATCCTAGTGTAACGTACTGCCCTTATCATAAAAAGGATTAGTTCATCCTAGTGTAAAGTACTGCCCCAATCATACAGAGGATTAGTTCATTTTAGTGTAAAGTACTGCCCCTATCATACAGAGAAATAGTTCATCCTAGTGTAAAGTGCTGCCCCTATCATACAGAGGACTAATTTATCCTATTATAAAGAACTGCCCCTATCATGCAGAGGATTAGTTCATTTTAGTGTAAAGTACTGCGCTTTTAATACAGAGAATTAGTTCATCCTAGTGTAAAGTACTGCCCCTATCATACAGAGAAATAGTTCATCCTAGTGTAAAGTGCTGCCCCTATCATACAGGGGATTAGTTCATCCTATTGAAAAGTACTGCCCCTATCATACAGAGGACTAATTTATCCTATTATAAAGAACTGCCCCTATCATGCAGAAGATTAGTTCATCTTAGTGTAAAGTGCTGCCTCTATCATACAGGGAATTAGTTCATTCTAGTGTAAAGTACTGTCCCTATCATACAACGAATTAGTTCATCGTAGAGTAAAGTACTGCTCCTATCATACAGGGAATTAATTCATCCTAGTGTAAAGTACTGCCCCATCATACAGAGAATTAGTTCATCCTAGAGTACTGCCCCTATTATACAGAGTATTATTTCATCCTAGAGTAAAGTAATATCCCTATCATACAGAGGATAAGTTCATCCTAGTGTAAAGTACTGCCTCTATCATACAGGGAATTAGTTAATCCTAGAGTAAAGTACTGCCCCTATCATACAGAGGATTAGTTTATCCTAGTATAAAGTACTGCCCCTGTCATACAGAGGATTAGTTCATCCTAGTGTAAAGTACTGGCCCTATCATACAGAGGATTAGTTCATCCTAGTGTAAAGTACTGCCCCTATTATACAGGGAATTAGTTTATCCTAGTGTAAAGTACTGCCCCTATCATACAGGGAAGTAGTTCATCCTAGTGTAAAGTACTGTCCCTATCATACAGAAGATCAGTTCATCCTAGAGTAAAGTACTGCCCCTATCATACAGATGATTAGTTCATCCTAGTGTAAAATACTGTCCCTATCATACAGAGGATCAGTTCATCCTGGTGTAAAGTACTGCCCCTATCATACAGGGAAGTAGTTCATCCTAGTGTAAAGTACTGCCCCAATCATACAGAGGATCAGTTCATCCTACTGTAAAGTACTGCCCCTATCATACAGAGGATTAGTTCATCCTAGAGTAAAGTACTGCCTCTATCATACAGAGGATTAGTTCATCCTAGAGTAAAGTACTGCCTCTATCATAGAGGATTAGTTCATCCTAGAGCAAAGTACTGCCCCTGCTTCTGCGAAGGCTGTGATGTGCCTTCTTGAGAGCCAGTGAGTCTAACCCGATCCAGTTTATCAGCAACGAGTCGGACCTCAGACCTTGAGCCGCTCGCCAGACCGTGTTGTGTTGTTGTTTTTTTTTATGTATATATTATTCCCTTTCCTTTCCCTAAGAACTGGCCGCCTGTTTATCCCCGCCTCTAGCTACACCACATGATATTGGGTAATCCACTACGTCACATGATTACTGTATGTTCGTTAGAATCTGAATGGTGGGTCGTTGTTATGTCTGCTTGTAATCCCACGCCAACGCAAAGCTCTGGAACTCTTTAGCTTCTCATATCTTCTCTGAACGCCGACCGTCTGACCCTTTCTGAGGGGAAAGTTTTCCACTTTCTCCACAAGTCGCATGTTTCCTCTTCTCTCATATATTCATCTCTTCAACTCTTTGCTTATTATCGTCTGGCCTTGGCGAGGCCGTATGGCCCTAAAGGGAAACTTCGAGATGAAAAAGAAACGGACTTCACATCGAAAGATGAGTTTGGACAAATGAATGAATTAATGAGAAAAATCCATTTCATAGAGTGGTGGTCGTCACAAGACAGGACCAGCGTGATGTTGATGGTCGTTACATGCCAGTACCAGCGTGATGGTGGAGGTCGTCACAGGACAGGACCACCTCCCACGACCCTGGGTGGGTCCTCTCTGGCAGGGAGGCCGGTAGTGTCCAAGGCTTTATTTGTTTATGAGTCTGATGACGTCACACCCTCACCTCCCTCCCCCTGGGCCGCCCACCCGGGATATGGTCCGAATAGCACTTCCACCCACCCTCCCCCTCCCCACCCTAAGTATAACCCGCCTATGTAGGCAGAGTAACCAGTTATGCGAAACGTTTGCTGTTCTTTTCTTAAGGATGATTCTGGAAGTGTAGGTCATGTCAGAGGAGCACTAGTTGTCTGTTGTAACAATGTCTTACGTTTTGCGTTGGTGTCGGGCACCCACCAATTACAAATGCCGGAAGCCAAGCGGAAATAACGTGTAGAGACGTAAACTGCACGAGAAACCTGAGCTCTGACCCAGATTAATGTGCTCGTCATTCACTTCTGACGCGGGGCGCCACATGTCCGTTTTCCTGACCCATGAGAGAGCGGAGGCAGCCAGCAGGCGCTTGGCTGAACGAGTGGAAGGATATTGGAAGGTCGGGCTGCCCTACTTGGCGTTGCCAACTCCTAAGTTGCAGGAAATATTAAGGCCATACCAAATGACCCAAAGTTCTGCATGTCAGTCATTTGTGTTGCCGCAAACTATACCATCACTAGGTGCAAGTGTTGAAGTACTGCTTGCTTGGTAAGACGAAGATGAAACCCTAAAACATCGGCTGCAGAACGGTACAAAAATATGTGTCTATCATGGAACGACACGAACATATTCGTCAGAAAAAATGATTTTTGCAATCCTATGATCAGTTTGTGGTGAGAAGCGAGTGTGTAGTTGGCAACCTCGGGAGGGCAGGGGTGCCAGCAGGCGGCTGGCACTGCGTATCTCACAGCAGTCAGGCACAGTTGTGGCCTTGTGTGTGTGCACCCAGACACCGATCATCCTCCCGGCCAGACCACACACCCACCCACACCACCCGCTCACACTGCTGCCCTGCCACACACCCAGCTCCCAACCCACTTGTAAATAAGAAACTACCATCTTTCACTTCCTTTTAGACAATGTAAGGTTAAAACTAGATACGAAAGAAAACGTGTGCAACGAAAGAAACGAAAACAGACCGAGGGTCTGTCCCTCTCCTAGTCGTGACCACTGTAGGCTCCAGCGGCCGCCTCACACACAAGGCTCCTGTGTGTGCAGGTCTCCTCCGCGACCTGACACACTCACACACACACACACATTCCTCACCTGTCCAAGATGCTGGCGAGACACAAGAAGAGTGCGGGGAGAACCCTCATCCTGAGACTGTCGGTACAACACAAGGAGAAAACTTGCGGCGTGCCGTACGGGTCGCTGCGTCTGCCCTGGGCCGGGACTCACTGGTGAGAACCTGTTGCTGCCCACTGGTATGAAGCCCTTATGATTACTTTATTGGTCTTCGCTCCACACTTGGGACATCCCGGGTCACACTTGGGACATCCCGGGTCACAGTTAGGCTCTACCACTGCCATCTACCTGTCGTGGATGGTAGTGGAAGATGTACCAGAACAATTACGTACCATTGGCACTGTATAAACAACAAGGGATTTGAGAAATTTGCTCTTTCTGGGACAACCAAGGCATCTCGCGTAATGATGTTATGAGAACATATCAATATGATAATGACTGACCAAATTGATAGATTTCTGTACCTCAGAGGTCATTAAATTTTCATTTCTCAAATGACGTCACTTCATTCGTTGAGACGCTGGTCGCTGCTTCGTCACGGAAGATGCAATACTGATGTACGTCTGACTTTAGCTGCACATCAGCCTCATCATAAGAGTCATCCAGAAGGGAGCTTAATTTAAACAGGAGTGTCTTTACAATAGGCTGTATTGCAATACTGAGATAAGTTTCGCTTCCAAATGTCAGTTATTTTAACACGCCAGGTCCTGACGGCTGTACACAAGATGGCTTACCTGCCAGGTGTCCTACAGCATTACTGGTCGCGTATGGTGAGGAACCTCCACCAGCAGGATGTTTTACTGTTCCCAGCTCTAACTCTGCTGTGGCTTCCAGGATTACTACACCTTCTCTCTGGGGTGGACTTTAACTGCTGTATTTCATTATACATTCTTACAAAATAATGTGGCTGTGATTGTGGTGGAGGACAGTGAAGATAATGTGTTGGTATAGCAGGCGGAGGATATAGGAGGTGGCAGCTGAGAGGGACCAAGACGGATCATTCCTCATCCTCCGCCTTCCTTGCCTTTCGTTGCTTCTCTCTGGATCTGGTGGGGTCTGTCTGGCCTCGCCTCCTGAACCACAAGACAATAATGGTTCATATTCTACACACTTATTTTCGCTATACGTCTGGCCTGGTTCATTTATTATAATTCTTGTTAAACAAATCTTTGTAATGTTATATATTTACCTCTCCTAAAAGACTTTTTCCTTTCATTTGTTTGTCCGTCACAAAAGCTAAGACATTTACATCTGGTCGTCACATATAGGTAGCATACATGTCCGCATATACCTGTAAGACCAACCTCTGAGGCTGGTGCTCTTGGTGAGGCATAATACTCTTCTGGTGCGGCTGTTGCTCCTGGTTAGGCTGGTGAGGCTGGTGCTCCTGGTGAGGCTGGTGATCCTAGTGAGGCTGGTGCTCTTAGTAAGGCTGGTGCTCCTGGTGAGGCTGGTACTCCTGGTGAGGCTGGTGCTCCTGGTGAGGCTGGTGCTCCTGGTGAGGCTGGTGACCCTGGTGCGGCTGTTGTTCCTAGTGAGACTGGTGTTCCTGGTGAGGCTGGTGATCCTTGTGCAGCTGGTGAGGCTGGTGCTCTTGGTGAAGCTGGTGCTCCTGATGAGGCTAGTGCTCCTGGTGAGGCTGGTGCTCTTGGTGAGACTGGTGCTCTTGGTGAGGCTGGTGATCCTGGTGAGGCTGGTGATCCTGGTGAGGCTGGTGATCCTGATGCGGCTGGTGTTCTTGGTGAGGCTGGTGCTCCTGGTGCGGCTGGTGAGGCTGGTGATCCTGATGAGGTTGGTGATCCTAGTGAGGCTGGTGATCCTGATGCGGCTGGTGCTCCTGGTGTGGCTGGTGCTCCTGGTGAAGCTGGTGATCCTGGTGAGGCTGGTGATCCTGGTGAGGCTGTTGTTCCTGGTGAGGCTGGTGCACCTGGTGAGGCTGGTGTTCCTGGTGAGGCTGGTGATCCTGCTGAGGCTGGTGCTCTTGGTAAGGCTGGTGCTCCTGGTGAGGCTGGTGATCCTGGTGAGGCTGGTGATCCTGGTGCAGCTGTTGTTTCTGGTGAGGCTGGTGATCCTGGTGAGGCTGGTGACCCTGGTGCGGCTGTTGTTCCTGGTGAGGCTGGTGATCCTGGTGCAGCTGTTGTTCCTGGTGAGGCTGGTGATCCTGGTGAGACTGGTGATCCTGGTGAGGCGGGTGATCCTGATGCGGTTGGTGTTCCTGGTGAGGCTGGTCTTCCTTTTGAGGCTGGTTTTCCTGGCGAGGCTGGTGCTCCTGGTGAGGCTGGTGCTCCTGATGAGGCTGGTGCTCTTGGTGTGGCTGGTGCTCCTCAGACTCAGACTCAGACTCAATTTATTTTGCTCAGACTTTGTAAACAAAGTATGGAGCACAGCTCCTCATATCATT
>JAYMFT010097038.1:0-13866 GCA_038088735.1 Panulirus argus | reverse complement strand
CGCTCCCTCCCCTTTTAGTCGCCTTTTACAACACGCAGGGAATACGTGGGAAGTATTCTTTCTCTCCTATTCCCAGGGATAAATATATATGGTGTGGGAGGTAAGCTACCAGAAGCAGTGAGAAGTTTTTATTAGGGGTGTAAGGCATATGTGCGAGTAGGAACAGAGGAGAGTGGCTGGTTCCCAGTGAAGGTCGGTCTGCGGCAGGGGTGTGTGATGTTCCCATGGTCGTTTAATCTGTTTATGGATGGAGCGGTTAGGGAGGTAAATACAAGAGTTTTGGAGAGAGGGGCGAGTTTGGTAAAGTGTGTGAAAGGAAGTTGAGAGTAAATGTGAATAAGAGCAAGGTTTAGGTTCAGCGGGGTTGAGGGATGAGTTGGTCTGGGAGTGAGTTTGAATGGGAAAAAATTGGAGGAAGTGAAGTGTTTTAGATATCTGGGAGTGGACTTAGTAGCGAATGGAACCATGGAAGTGGAAGTGAGTCATCGGGTGGAGGAGGGGATGAAGGTTACGGGAGCGATGAAGAATGAGTGGAAAGAGAGAACGTTATCTCAGAGAGCAAATTGGGTATGTTTGAAGAAATAGTAGTTCCAGCAATATTATATGGTTGTGAGGCATGGACTGTAGATAGGTTTGTATGGAGGAGGGTGGATGTGTTAGAAATGAAATGCTTAAGGACAATATGTGGTGTGAAATGTTTTTTTCGAATAAGTAATGTAAGGGTAAGAGAGATGTATGGTAATAGATAGAGTGTGATTGAAAGAGCAGAAGAGGATGTGTTGAAATAGTTTGAATGTATGGAATGAATGAGTGAGGAAAGGTTGACAAAGAGGATATATGTGTGAGAGGTGGAGGAAGCAAGGAGAAGTGGGATACCATATTGGAGGTGGAAGGATGGAGTGGAGATTTTGAGCGATTGGGGCCTGAACATGCAGGAGGATGAAAGGCGTGCTCGGAATAGAGTGAAATGGAACGATGTGGTATACTGGGGTAGACTTGCTGCCAGTGGACTGAACCAGGGCATGTGAAATGTCTGGGATAAACCATGGAAAGGTCTGTGGGGCCTGGATGTGGATGGGGAGCTGTGGTTTTGATGCATTACACATGATACTAGAGACTGAGTGTGAGCAAATTGTGGCCTTTTTTGCCTGTTTCCTGGCACTGCCTTACTGATGCACGGGGTGGTGATGCTGTTTCCAGTGGGGCGGTTTGGTACCAAAAATGGATAGAGGCAAGCAAGTATGAATGTGTGCATGTGTATATGCATGTGTATATGTATATATGTATATGTTGGTATGTATATGTATGTATTGTGTATGTATGTGCATGTATGTATATATGTTTGTATGTGAGTGGATGGATCTTTCTTCGTCTGTTTCCTGGTTGTACCTCAGTCAAGTAAAATAGATAAGTAAAAGATAGATGAATATGTTTGTATGTATGTGTATATATGTATGTGTATGTTCGTGTATGTATATGTATGTGCATATGAGTAGATGGGTCTTTCTTCATGTGTTTCCTGGCACTAACTCGCTGATGTGGGAAATGGCAATCAAGTATAATAATAATAATAACAATAATAGTAATGATGATAATGATAATAATAATAATAATAATGTTTATATATGATTACAATTTGCCTCTGGTAAGTTTTATGGGAGAGTATTACTGAAAGGATGTCGGCATGTAAAAAGCATCAGACTGAGGAACAGTGTGGTTTTAGAGGTGGTAAAGGGTGTGTGGATTAGGTGTTTGTTTTAAAGAATATGTTTGAGAACTGCTTAGAAAAACAGGATTTTATATGATGCATTTTTGGATAGGGTTGAGAGAGATACTTTGTGGAATATGTGAAAAATATATGGTGTAGGAGGAAAGCTGCTGGAAGCAGTAAGAAGTTTTTCTCAAGGATGTAAGGCGTTTGTACAAACAGGAAAAGAGAGTATTTAGTAGTTCCAAGTGAAAGTTGGTCTGCAGCAAAGGTGTGTGATGTCATCATGGTTGTTTAATTTGTTTATTGATGGAGTAGTGAGGGAGGTAAATGTATGAGTTTTGGAGAGTGGAGTTGATATGTAATTTGTATGGGATGAGGAGACCTGGGAAGTGATTCAGTTGTTGCTTACTTATGATAAAATGCTGATGGCAGAATTGAGTGAGAAACTGCAGAATTGGTGACTGAGTTTAGAAGTGTGCGAAAGGAGGAAGTTGAGAGGAAATGTGAATATAAGCAAGGTTATTAAGTTTAGCAGGGTTGAGGGACAGGTTAGTTGGGGTGTGAGTTTGAATAGAGAATAATTGGAGGAAGTGAAGTGTTTTAGTTACTTGGGAGTGGACATAGCAGTGAATGGAACCATGGAAGAAGTGAGTGGGTAAGGGGGTGAAGGTTCTTGGAACACTGAAGTATGTGTGGAAAGAGAGTTTCTCTTCTCCAAGGGCAGAAATGGGTATGTTTGAAGTTACAGTAGTCCCAGAAATATTATACAGATGTGAGGCATCTACTATATATAGATGAGTATGTGTAGAGGATGGTGGATGTTTTAGAAATAATATGTTTGAGGACCATGTATAGTGTGAGGTAGTTTGATCGAGTGAGCAATAAAAGGATAAGAGAGAGGTGTGTTGATAAAGAGAGTGGTTAAGAAAGCTGAAGAAAGTGTGCTGAGATAGTTTAGGCATATGGAGAGAATGAGTGAGGACAGGTCTACAAAGAGGATAAATGTGTCAGAAGTGAAGAGATCAAGAAGGGGAAGACCAAATTAGAGATGGGAGATGGAGTGAAAAATATTTTGGGTGATTGTGGCCTGAACATGCAGGAGAGTGAAAGGCATGCACAGAAAAGAATGAATTGGAACAGTGGGGTATACAGGGGTTGATGTACTTTGAGTGGACTATCAGGGCATGTGAAGTGTCTTAGGGAAGCCATGGAAAGGTCTGTGGGTCCTAGTTGTGGTTTGGATGCATTGCACATGATAGCAAATGAATGGATGTGAGCAAATGTAGCCTTTCTTTTTAAGTTCTTGGCACTACCTCACTAGTGTGGGAAATAGCAGACAAGTAAGAAAGAACAAAGAAAAACATTTCAACGTGATGGATTTACCCAGGGTGGCCCTAAGAATTCCTCTTTCTAGAGAAATGGATTCCAGTTGTGAATACCTTTGAGTTGCTTGCAAAGGGTGAGCATATGTTACATGCATGCTCTCTGAATATGGTACTTGACAAAGCCTTTTCGGATAGATATCTAAGAGCTGTATCTCAATACTCATGGGACATTGCTTTGAAGAAGAAAGAAAAGTTTTTCATCCTTCAAAGAATACATTTTTGTTTAGGATGTGGCTATTTACTATTTTTCATGTAGTATTGCTTTACTAAAATGTTCCTGATAATAAGTGTCTTCATTGCAGGTTATTCCACTGAGGCAATTGAAAGTGGAATACAAAGAATTTGAGGCTAAGAGAAATCTGTCCAATCGTGTGGATGTTGTCCTGTGTGATGATACTGTTTTACGATTCGTTCCCAAATTCCTGGGTAAACACTTTTACAAGAAGAAGAAGTAAGTTCTTTGACATTTAGTTATTATGTTTTGATTGAGCTACGACACTTGAAAGTAATGTGGTGATAAATGTGTCCAAGTTCATTCTTGTTTATTCATACATAGAAAGAGCAAGAAACTGTTTTGGAAGGAAGTGAATATCTATCTATCTCTCTATCTGTATATTCGATGCCAGTTTCAGTTGGAGCTCCCTCACATGGGTGGCTGCAGCAATAGTCTCCATAACTAAAGAACTCCAGTGCTACTTCTTAGCCATTAGTACCTCACCCTTAACAGGTCACTGGTAGAGGTCAAGTCTAGTGCAGTGTTTGCCAAGGCTCCTCCCTAATGATCCTAATGACTACTATCTAGTGCTCCTACTTACTACTTCTACCTAATGTTTCTACTAATGCTCCTGCCTAAATATTCCTACCTACTACTTATATCTGCTGCTCCTACCATTTTGTCAAAAGGTAGGGCTAGCGCATAGTGCTTACCGCAGGAAAATCTAGGGTTACATAAAATGAGCTGTGTGAGTTAAGTGTTGTCAGGTGCTAAGAGAGAGGAAAGAGGTGCAGTAATAAGAAGAGTATGGTTGAGAGAGCTGAAGATGGGTGCTAAAATGGTGTGGATATGTAAAGATGATGAGTGAGAAGAAGTTGACAAAAAGGGTATATGTATCAGAAGTGGAGGGGACAAGGAGAACTGGATGACCAGATTGAAGGTGGAAAGATGGTGTGCAAAAAGGTTTTGATTGCTCGGGACCAGAACATGCAGAGGGTGTGAGGCTTGGATAGGGTAGAGTACATTGGAACAGTGGGTTATATAGTGGGTGACATGCTGTTACTTGACTGAACCATGGTATGCAAGAAAGGTCTGGATGGTCTGGTTATGGTTGGGAGATATGATTTTGGTGCATTACACATGACAGCTACAAAGTGAATGTGAGAGAATTGGGCCATTTCTTTGTCATTTACTGGCACTGCCTTGCTGACACAAGAAACAGTAAACAGGCATGAAAAAAGAAAGGAAGATTATCATTATGTACCTTTGTTCATGGATTGTAATATATAACAGACACACATAATGATGAAGAAACTGAAGAGGATGCATAATATGATTAAAGCACTGGATTTAAGGGGACTCAAAGCACCCTGGTGTTGTCAACTTCAAAAATGATCATCATTTCCCTATATTTATGCAATATGATACATAACACCCACTTGCACATCATATCTTGACAAATTAATGTTCATAGATAATCCAAATGATGGAGAAAAAAGTAAAAACAGAAATTAGAGATAAATGAATCGTTTTGTGGGTGGTGGTGGTCAGCAGACTGAGTCATTGTTTAAAGTTGAGGTTTCAGCCAACTACTGTTTAGAGGCAGCACCTTACAGGACCCTAGTGCCATTTCCTGGTTGGGGGAGGGGTCAGCAAACACACAGGATATACAGGCTGTTTTGTCTCTGCTGTTGACTACAGTTACATTTTGTGGTGAGAAGGAATATTGTGTAATACACCTTCAGTCATAAAGCTGGTGTCATTTCTATTAATTACATAGACATAAAACTAATGTAAATATGTAATGAAGCATACATACAAATTTGTAAAAAAATTCATACCTTTTATATTCTTTACTTTTTATAATGATATGTGTGTTTGTTTTTCAGAATCCCAGTTCAGGTGAACCTCAAGGCCAAGAACCTACTCAATGAACTGAATCGTGCCCTTTCGGTATCGCAACTTACGTTTACAATGGGGGGAAATTGTGCTATCATGAAGGTAAGATTGTCAGTGTAATACTTTGTAATAGTTAATGCACAATAAACAGTAACTAAAGGAATACGTTACTAATACAGATATGAGTGTATTTTGGTTTGATTTGGGCTTAAGCAGAAAAAAAGAGGAATTCATATTTTTAAGGTCTTACTCATCTTCTAACATCTGAATTTATCCTTTTGAGGTGTTTCTCCTCCTTCAAGAACAATAAGAGAATAGCATTGCATTTTGTTTCAACATGAAATACTGTAGAACTGTAACATTTTATATTCTGGAAAATGCTGTGGATGAATTGTAGTCTTATTTTACTGCATATCTTTTCCAGAGAAATATATAGAGGTAATAATGACATTGGATGGAAGGTGGTTTAAGTGAGTCAGCTTGGAAAAAATATTTGTATCTGGAGGTACCATGGGAGATTGAGTGAATCAAGGGGAGTAGGCATGGTGTGGAAGGTATTTAGGGAAGCAGTGCTTATCTATCCAGGTGTAGTGTTTGGTACGTGGCAGATGGGATACGGACATATGAAAAGGGATAGTTAGTCTTGGGTTTAGTGAGTTAATTTTCTAGAGAAAGAGAGAAGAAAGGTGTATGGACATTATCTAGATCTGTTCATTTACCTCTTTATCTGATGCCTGTTACCCTCTGGAACTCCCTCAAGGGGTTGGCCATG
This sequence comes from Panulirus argus, assembly GCA_038088735.1. Lineage (NCBI taxonomy): Eukaryota > Metazoa > Arthropoda > Malacostraca > Decapoda > Palinuridae > Panulirus > Panulirus argus. Next base: position 7,885 of record JAYMFT010097038.1, on the reverse strand, counting down.
GCAATAGTCTCCATAACTAGTGAACTCCAGTGCTGCTTCCTAGCCTTTAGTGCCTCACCTTTAACAGGCCACTGGCAGAGGGCAAGTCTAGCAAAGTGTTTACAGAGTCTCTTACCTAATGTTCCTACCTAATGCTCATGCCTAATGTTCCTACCTACTACTTCTACTTACTGTTTCTACCTAATGCTCTTATCTAAATGTTCCCACTTACTGCTTCTATCTGTTGCTCTTACCTAAATGTTCCCATCTCCTACTTCTATTGCTCCAACCATTTTGCCAAAAGGCAGGGCAAGCAAATAGAGCTCACCATAGAAAAATCTAGTTACAAAAAATGAGCTGTGTGAGTTAAGTGTTGTCAAATGGTATGTGTGAGAAGAGATTGTGTTTGTGGACAGAATGCCAGTAGTCCATGTGTGTGTGAGGTAGAAAGAAAAGAGTTACCTGTGTCAGGAGTGCAGCTTGACAACCACTGAAATGCTACCTGACTACTCAGCCATCACTGACCCTCCTGATACCCAGGTGGGTATTACTGGTAATTTTCCTCCCCGGTTGTTGGCTATCTACCAATTACTACCTACCTTATTATCAGGAAGGAAGGAAAAAATGCATGTAATTAGAGGGTATACAGTAGATGGTTTCTGAAGTATAACATTTTGATCTTTAATTTTGATATGTTTTTTATAGGTATTAAGATGTGTCTCTTAAGGGTCACTTTCCCCTAACCCTGTACTTCCCACAGTCCCATTATTAAGGTTTTTCTCTTAAGAGTCACTTTCCCTACCCTATAATTCCTTGTATTTGCCAATTGTGGTTTTGCCAACCATAGGGTCTTCCAGGAACTCATACATTGTGATTGTCAATAGATCTCTGTATGGTTAATTAACCCATGAATGCTGGAATTCGTGACATAACAGCATATGTAGTATGTGCCTGTATCTGTTGTGTAAGTGCCAATGACTGCAAACTTATTTTTACACCCCTCCCTGGCAAAACTTGTTTTTATTTCTGTTAAATGTTGCCTTGGTCATTTTAGGTGATTATTTTCGAGACTGCCACTCTCTGGAAGCAGTGCTAGCATAGATATATATGTAAGTATGTGTGAATATGGATGGAGTGTTGAGGGAGGTAAATGCAAGAATCGTAGAGCGAGGGGCGAGTATGCAGTCTGTTGGGGATGAGAGGGCCTGGGATATGAGTCAGTTGTTTGCTGATGATACAGCACAGGTGGCTGATTCGAGTGAAAAAGTGGAGAAGTTGGGAGTAATTGTGAATAAAAGCAAGACTATCAGGTTCAGCAGGGTTAAGGGATGAGTTAGTTGGGATGTAAGTTTGAATGGAGAAAGATTGGAGGAAGTGAAGTGTTTTAAAAATCTGGGAGTGGACTTGGTAGTGAATGGAACCATGGAAGCTGAAGTGAGTCAAAGGGTGGGTGATGGGGCAGAGGTTCTTGGGGCACTGAAGAATGTGTAGAAAGAGAGAACGTTAACTTGAAGAACAAAATTGGGAATGTTTGAAGGAATAGCAGTTCCAACAATATTATACGGTTGCGAGGCATGGGCTGTAGATAGGGATGTGTGGAGGAGGGTGGATGTGTTGAAAATGAAATGCTTGAGGACTTCTTCTTCTTCTTCTTCTTCTTCTTCTTCTTCTTCTTCTTTTCTTCTTCTTCTTCTTCTTCTTCTTCTTCTTCTTTCATCTTCTTCTTCTTTCTTCTTCTTCTTTTCTTCTTCTTCTTTTCTTCTTCTTTTCTTCTTCTTTTCTTCTTCTTCTTTTCTTCTTCTTCTTCTTTTCTTCTTCTTCTTCTTCTTTACTTCTTCTCTTCTTCTTCTATTCTTCTTCTTCTCTTCTTCTTCTTTCCTCTTCTTTCTTCTTCTTCTTCTTTTCTTCTTCTTCTTCTTCTTCTTTTCTTCTTCTTCTTCCCTCTTCTTCTTCTTCTTTTCTTCTTCTTTTCTTTTTCTTCTTCTTCTTTTTTTCTTCTTCTTCTTCTTCTTCTTTTCTTCTTCTTCTTCCCTCTTCTTCTTCTTCTTTTCTTCTTCTTTTCTTCTTCTTCTTCTTCTTTTCTTCTTCTTCTTCCCTCTTCTTCTTCTTTTCTTCTTCTTCTTCCCTCTTCTTCTTCTTCTTTTCTTCTTCTTTTCTTCTTCTTTCCTTCTTCCTTCCTTCTTTCCTTCTTCTTTCCTTCTTTCTTCCTTCTTCCTTCCTTCCTTCTTCCTTCCTTCCTTCCTTCCTTCCTTCCTTCTTCCTTCCTTCCTTCCTTCTTCCTTCCTTCCTTCCTTCCTTCCTTCCTTCCTTCTTCCTTCCTTCCTTCCTTCCTTCCTTCCTTCCTTCCTTCCTTCCTTCTTCCTTCCTTCCTTCTTCCTTCCTTCCTTCCTTCCTTCCTTCCTTCCTTCCTTCCTTCCTTCTTCCTTCCACCTTCCTTCCTCCTCCTCCTCCTCCTCAAATTGATTTACTGTATATGATATACTTTTAAGTGAAAAAGAAAAGCAGATAAAATCTTTCTTTTCTCAGGTTGGTCGTCTTAGTCTCACAGATGAAGAAATTGCTGAGAATATATTAGCAGCTGTTCAGAGACTGGCAAATCTTGTTCCAGGGAAGTGGAACAATGTCCAGAACCTCAGTCTGAAGCTTGAGACATCCAAGTCAATTCCCTTCTTTGTCCAAATAGGTATGTATGCAAGGGCTAGTTAATAACAATCGATTTAGTAACAATCATCACACCATATAGCAGGATAGATGAAGTGGATATTCTGCTGTATAAGAATAGAGGGAAGAAAAGTCATCACATATTAGTTGCAAAGATGGAAGGAATTATACAGGTAAATTGATAGAATTGACTTAATAATGTAATGGTCAAAGATCTTTGGCATTATTAGTTAAAAGGTGCAATGGTGATTCACTTTAATGGAAATGTGTTGCAGTAGGGGTAAGGTTACAGCCATATAGCAAATGTCAGTATCTCACTATCTCATTAATAGAAGAATATAGCTGAAGCTCTGGAAAACAAAGAAAATGCTGACATGATTTACATATACTTTGCAGAGGCATTTGACAAATGTGACCATAGTGTCATAGCACATAAAATGCAAAGGATGGGAATAACTGGAAAAATTGGGAGATGGATATACACTGATTTAAATAGTAGATGACAATAAGCAGTTGTAAACCATTGTTTCCATTGTTTCCTCAGTGAAAAACTAATTTTCCCAAGGTACTGTTCATGCACATCTCCTGTTCCTCATTCTTATACCTGACACTGATGCAAACATGAGCCACAAAATCATATCCTTTGCAGATGACACAAGAATGAGTATGAAAATCACATCAATAAAAGATGCCAAAAGGCTACAAAGAGGCAGCCTTTAACTGCACAACTGAGAATAACATGCTTTTCAATGGAGATAAGTTTCAGCTCTTCCAGTGTGGGCAAAATAAAGAAATCTAAAAAACATTGAATACCAGACAGACACAGGCACTATCATAAACCAGTTGAATAATGTGAAAGACCTCACAGCAAGTATGTCTAATGACCTAAACCTTCTGCGAACACAACAGAACCCTTATTACCACAAGTAGAAGAATGGCAGGTGGATCCCGCAGACCTTCAAAGTAAGAAAAGATAGACCAGTGATGATATTACTTAAAGCACAAATTCTTTCACGAATTCAATATTGTTCCATTCAAACATCACCCTACAGGGCAGGTGTAATTGCAGAATTAGTGTTTAGATTACTGGAGAAGGCTGATTCTCTGAGGCTATATTCCCTGGAGTTCAGATGGAAGAGGAGTATTGTCATCTATATCTGGAAAATTGTAGAAGGTATGGTTCCCAACTTACATTTGGAAATAATGCCCTACTAGCACGACAGGCATGGAAGATTTTCTAAAATATTACCTCTGAGATCCAAAGTTGCAAAAAGCACTTAAAGAAAGTACACCTTAAACATCTGGGGGCCTAAGACTCTTCAACACTTTTCCATCTACCATCAGAAACAAAATGGTATGTACAGTAGAGAAGTTTAAGAGTTCGTTGAACAACTACCTACAAAGTGTATCAGACCATCCTGGCTGTGGGGGCTATACCATCAAATATGCTCATATTTACCTCACCATCAGTACCCTCTCTTTCCACACACACTTCACTTTGCCCAGGACCTTAAACTTGTCACTGCAGCTTCCTTAGTGTCAGTCAATGTCATGTTCTCTCCCAGGTATCTAAACCACTCCACTTCATCTGGGTTCTCTCCATTCAAACTTAATTTCCAGCAAACCTGTCTCTTCCCCCTGCTAAATCTTATAAGGTTGCTTTCATTCACATTTACTCTTAGCTTTCTCCTTTCACTTACACTCTCCCAAACTAGGATTCCTACTTCTGCAGTTTCTCACTCGAATCTTCCATCAGCACTGCATCATCAGACTCACCTGCCATGCCATGCTATTCCCAACTGACTGAATATGTGCTCCTTTCAAGACACCTTGCATTTATCTCCCTAACCATCCCATCTATAAACAAATTAGACAGCCATAGTGACATTACACACTGCTACTGCAGACCCACCTTCACCTGGTACCAGAAATTCCCCTCTTCCTGCTCGACACTCTACTCTCTTGATTAACACTAATCTTCTTCTAATAGCTTTCCTCCCTTGCCATATATTTGCATCAATTTACACAAAGTATCTCAGTTACCCCTATCATATGTTTTTTTTCAAGATCCATGAATACAAGACCTTCTGTTTCTCCAAGTAATTCTCATACACATTCTTCAAAGCAAAGCCTGATCCACACTGCCACTCCTGAAGCCACATTGTTTCTCCTCAGTCTGATGCTTTGCGCATATTGCCACCCTTTCAATTGCTTCTCTCCCAGACAACTTACCTGGTATGCTCAGTAGACTTATACAGCACTTTTGTAATTTTAAATTCATTTTTGTCCCTCTCACTTGAATTTGTACAGTGGCACTATCCAGGCATTCTGCCAATCCTCGGGCATTCACCATTAGCCATGCATACAGTATAAATCCTAACTAATCAGTTAAGAGCACAATCACATTGTTTCCTAATGAATTCAACTGCAGTCTCATCCTTTTTAACAGCTTTGCTGCACTTCTTACACAAGACTTTCACCACCACCTCTCTTTTCAGCAAACCACTTGCCATGACTGTCTCACATTGCATACATCCATATCCAAAACATTCCACTTATCCCACCCTATCATCAAGCACTATCAGCAGTCTTTCAAGACACTCTCTTCATCTTCCCTTCATATTATTTCTACCTATTACCACATCCTCATTTGCTCCTTTCACTGATATTCCCATTTTTTCTGTTGTTTTTCTCACTCTGTTAACCTCCTTCCAAAATATTTTCCTGTTTTCCCTGAAGTTTGCGAATACTTATTTCCCCCATCTCTCATATGCCATCTTTTTTAACCCTTGCATCCTTGACCTCCTGCCACTTATACATATCCCAATCACTCACATTCCTTCCCTGCAAGTAACACCCATACTCCTTTCTTTTCTGTTTCTTTTAATCATCACACCACTCATTACTCTTTCTCATATGTTCATCTCCCACCTTCTGCAGGTTCCACACATCTCTCACTTTTGTTAACACTGCTTCCCTAAATGAGGTTTGCCATTACAGTCCCTGCTTGATTTACTCTCCCCATTTGCCATCTTCACTCTGTCTCTCCTGGTATGTCTTTACATAAGCTTCTTTTCGAAGTGCACTTACATTTACCACCCTCTTCCAACCCATATCATTTCCTCCTCTTCCAAAACTTCTACAAACCTTCACATTTATCTCCACAAGTAATGATTAGACATCCTACTAGCTGCTCCTCACAGTATGTTTACATCCAGATGTCAGTTTTTTGCACCCTGATCAATTAGTACATAATCCATTAAAGCCTTCTTACCATCACTCCTACCCTTCCACATGTGCTCTCTCTCTCTCTCTCTCTCTCTCTCTCTCTCTTTTAAAGGCTCCAGTCATGGACAAAAGTCCACATCAAGGCCAGGCCCTAATTGAAATATAGAGAATTGAGAAAAGGGGAAAAAACAGACAGGGAAAGTATTTACAAATTTTTGAGAAAGTGAAAAACATGTCTCTTGTATGTCCCACCTTTCAAACCAGGTATTGCTAATCACTAGTCCTTTTTCAGCACTCACTTCATATGCTGTTCACCATTTTCATTCACAACACTGGGTACCCCATACCCCTAAGTATTCCCTTAACTGCCACATTTATATGGTAGATACACTGATACACATCTTTCGTAAAGGATTCCACCATCATCAATGGGAATATCACACCATTTTATGGAGCTTCACCCATACATCAGCAGGATATACCTATAATGATAGAGTAGTTATACTTCTGAAAGGTTTTCCCTGACTTAAAAGGACAAAATACGTAATCTTTATTATTTTGAAAGGATTCCACCCCACGTGGCACATAATATATTCAAAAAGAAATCTGCTACCATTTGTTGATAAGTTATAGTGCATACCCACATTTATAGATATAGCAAACCTTCTTCTTGTTTCTCGACACACTTGTGGAAGAGATCCCACACAAGTGTTTAGAAGCATTTATCAAAGAATTATGCAATGTGACTTTTCAACATAAATTGAAATGTCAGGTCCTGTGATTGATCTCATGGTATTTCATATTAAGAGCTGCACATACAAGAGGTGATAGCTGTTATAGTTTTGATGTTGTTAATATAAGGATTTTATATGAAAAGCATGTAGCTAACTGATAAATATATCTTTGTTGGACAGGTTCATTGAATGATGTTGGGACTGTCCATCCCAAACCATATTTCAAGACTGACCCAGTATCGGGGACACTTACCACTTGTCCCAGAAGTTGTGTTACTGTTTACCCTGATGGTACTGTGACCGTTCAGAAGCTGAAAAAGTTTAAGGAGAGAATTCCTGAAGAGGAAAGGGAAAAAACGAAGAAGGTATGGTTATTGATGAATGAAAAATATTTTTATTTTAACTTTTATCTAACTTTTTCACTGATTAATGCTACACTTCATAAGTAGTTAGAAGGAAGTGGAAGTTGAAAATGTGCCCAATTTGTGTATAGAAGACCACATTAGTAGGCTTGTAAGTGAGGTAAACTTTATGCTTGTTACAGTCAAAATTGCTTGAAATTGTAGTGAGTGATTTATTCAAAAAATATTTACAACATTTATTAATGCAAATTAGAACTGTTACCTCTACTTTGGACATTTCATTTGAAAGTGACTACAATAATGGGTTTGTAAATGTATGTATGGGTCATGGTGAGGTGCCTGAGGATTAGCAGAATGCATATAAGGTGCATGCCTTTCACCGTCCCCAATTGCTCAGAATCTTTTTCACACCATCCTTCCGTCTCCAATTTGGTCTCCCCAATTTCCTTGTACCCTCCACTTCTGACACTTATATCCTGTTTGTCAACCTTTCCTCACTCATTTTATCCATATATCCAAACCATTTCAGCACATCCTTCCCTGCTCTCTCAACCACTCTTTTTACTGCCCTTTCATTGCTTACTCAATCAGACCACCTCACACCACAAATTGTTCTCAGACAATATGTGCACATATATCCCTGGGGATAGGGGAGAAAGAATACTTCCCACACATTCCCTGCATGTCGTAAAAGGCAACTAAAAGGGGAGGGAGCAAGGGGCTAGAAATCCTACCCTCCCGTTTTTCACTTTCCCAAAAGAAGGAACATAGAAGGGGGCCAAATGAGGATTTTTCCTCTAAGGCTTAGTCATGCTGCTGACTCTCTAATGCTGGAAAAAGCGAATGTGTATGAAAAAAAAGATACATATGAAATATATATATATATTTTTTTTTTTTTTTTTTCATACATATTCGCCTTTT
>JAYMFT010097028.1:0-13866 GCA_038088735.1 Panulirus argus | reverse complement strand
TATATATATATATATATATATATATATATATATATATATATATATATATATATATTCTCTCTCTCTCTTTTTTTCTTTTAAATCCCTGAAAGAAGTGTCTAGTTAGCGTAAATGTCAGGTTGCAAACCGTCGTGTAATTTTACCCAATTCGTCATATTTTCCTCAGGGCGTCTACAGGTAGCTGCAAGCAGCAATAAATAATCTCAAAAACCCCTATAGGTTCCAGCCGGGCAAGGATGCCTGCGGGAGCAGACGTGGCTAAGCAACAAGGAGAAACATGGGACCCAGGACTGCACCTTGTGTGACCCCTGGCGTCCAGGGAGAGAGGACTGAAAGCCCTCATTTAGTGTCTATAAAATCACTATTACTGACTTGATTGGAGACCAACAGTACGCTGGGATGAGCAGACAAAGCTTAAGGCTACACAGCTCTGGAATGAACCATCTTCATCATACAGGAACAGACTACGGAACATTACAGACGGAAAACCAGGTCTCAAACTCCACCCGCAGGACCCCAAAAATGTAATGCTACGGTGTTCGTGCTGGGGGTGGGGCCGATTTCCGTCACTCTGCAGCGATCGAAGAGTGATATTAAATGGCAGTTCTTCCCGACAGGAATCGCTGACGAAGGCTTGATCGACTTAAGAGAGAGAGGCCGTGAGAAGGGATGCCCGATTGACACCACAAGATTATACGCTGGGGTTTAGCAGTTGAAGGCGAAGGAAATTGTTGTGAAACAGGTCCAGGCAGCCATCACTGGCTTCCTATGTAAACAGAGAAACATTCCTCCTGACGCAGGTACTACAATTTGTATGTGTCGCTGTTAACTGCTGGATGGCACCGCAGAGTCCCAGCCTCTGCCGCCCGGGGCATCTTCCACTCCACTAGTCTCACTTGTCAACCATCAACAAGTAGGAGAAGCTGTTACCGTGATTGAGAATAAAGGTGTGTGTGTGTGTGTGTGTGTGCGTGTTCACTTATTTGTAATGACCTATTAAACATTTTCTATAACGTACAATTTTCTTTCAAACTTCTGTATGTCGTCCGCATTTATATTCTCTCTCATTCCACCTACTCCATTCATCCACCACTCTTGTACTATAAAAGTACTTTCCCAAGTAGTTTTAAACACGTTTCGCGCTTAATTTCATGTCATCTACATCATCAGGCTCATTCTAAAAACTTAAAAGTTGTGATCAGGTCACTTAAACACGATCCCTTTCTCCAACAGGTAAGATCTAGTCACGATGGCGTATCAGTCCCTCTGATCTCAGTGCGTTCACTGGCAAGCTGGGACGCGAAATTTTCCGGAATACACTAAAAAAAACTGTCTTCACGACTGTCACCGTATGCCTCTAAAATCCCCTCGTCTGTCTCCTTAGAACTGAGGTTCCTCATCAGTACCTTCCTGGTTGTCTTTCACTGCTCTCTTTGTACATTTTTTCTGGACTGGTGAACTCCTTTGGAGGATTATATGACATATAAACACCACAATGCCCTCATTCACTACAGTTCCCCTTCTCATTATGAACCGTCTGAATGGGCCATCTTCCATCACTGCCCGAAACACAAGGCTGTATCCTACTTAGCAGGACCAGTCATCCTTATCCTCTGTCTTCTCTTTCCCTCCCTGCTATCATGTGAACCCACTGGACAGAAAAGGTAACAACTTCTCCCATTAGTAAGCTTTGTTTCCACAATTTCAACACAATATCAGGCACGTTTTAATCTTATCCGATCCTCAAATACCAGATCTATGTCATTTTCTACTAATCCATCGACATACGTACACATTGCCATCAGTCTAACAACACCATCACCTGACAACTGCTGAACTCTCTCCAGTACTGGCGGGGGTGTTACCAACTCTTGCCTCATCTGGTGTCTCCTCATTTTTCGAATCATTTGTTGTTCCTCCCTCCCTTCCCCTGGCCTGTCATGTTCAGTGAATGACCCACTTGCGTTCCACCTCGGTTATATGTGTCTTACCCTGCATGACTACATCCAAGACAGATGACTCGAAAGCAAACGTAAAGATAACCAGTCGACCCCTTCACGTTTTGATTATAATCAATTTCTTTTTTCCCTTCTGTTAACATATAGATCGTATCTTGCGGTTCTAAAGCCTACAGTAATATTCTAAGGAATTTACGTCTATCGAGCTCCCGGTTTACTTAACTTTCTAAATCAGGTGCCACCCGCTTAGTGGCTAAGTCCAACATGTTGCTTCGTCAACCTCTGTGTCTCTGGCTTTCTCTACAATCTCCCTTTATGCTAACAAGCACCGATGGCTATATGCTCTGCACTTTGCCAAACTTTTTCATCTACCGGAGCACAAATTTTCCCCAGTGTTCTAAAGGTGTATATCATTCTTTCCACAGCTTCACTCCATTTCCTGCACGCTTATGGTTCAGTGTGCCCCAGGTCTCGGTCCCACTGGAGCAGTCACCATGCTTTGAGTCTATTGATCGGCCCCAGACACTGCACCTGCTCCCTGCCCGGTATTTTCACTAGTTTCTGTTCTCTGTGTGATGGGCATCTGTTCAACAGCCTCTGCATCCAGAATGGACCTTTCTGACCTTTCTTTGCATCCTGATCCTTCTACATGCTTTCCTCTGGTAATGTATCTTTTGAATCCCCTCCTCTAATACCACACTGTTTTCATAATCGGCGTCTATATTCCCCTGCTCCCTGATTTCCTCTCTCATCTGATGACCTCCTTCGTGTTCTTCTGTCTACTCCTCCAGTCTCTTTTAATTCTCCCACCAATTTCTGATCCTGTTTCTGATTTCTACTAATTCCATCAGCCTTGTGGTCTCACACGACCTGGCCTTTACTTCACAGTCTTTCATCTCTCTGTCCTGTGCAAGACTCACGCAGCCCCTCATCCCCAAACCTTCTGGTTAATGGACCTGGTCACAACGAACCATCTGATCTCGATATTTTCCTTTGTTAGAATCAAGTCATAGTTCCTCATCCTGAAAAAAAAAATAAATCTTACATTGCTTGGCTGTGTGTGTGTGTGTGTGTGTGTGTGTGTGTGTGTGTGTTCTGTAAGCCAATCTTTGTGTCAACGTCGTAAAGCGTCAGTCCATTTACAAGTGAGACACGGCATCATCTTACGACAACACGTAACACTCATCATGCCCTTCACTGTTCACTGTGAGAGGGGCACTACTACCGGCAACTGAAGGAGTAGATAAATACTTATCTATTTTCCACTTCTTTTTTTTTAGTTTCCACACTTACGAAAGTGTAAGTAATACTTAAGGGTTAACCTAGACTTCTGAAGTAGACATCCACCCCGGCTCTCCTCGCGGATCAAATGTCAATTCTGAACCCTTTCCACACAGGAAGGTCCCATGGTGTAATGGTTAGCACTTTGGACTCTGAATCCAACAATCCGAGTTCGAGTCTCGGTGGGACCTGGCGAGCGTTTTTGGGTTCGTGGGACATGCTGCTGGTGAGGGAGGTGGGACGGGGTCGGCTGGGGAGGTAACCCTGAAGGAGGAGGAGGAGGAGGTGGGGAGTGAGGCAGACGCTGTGGCTGTGGAGTCTGGTGACGGCTGCCGTGCCAACTATGTCGCACCCCCACACTCCACCCGATACTCCCCTGGTGTCTTCCTCCTCCTCCTCCTCCTCTAGTCCTCCCTCGCCTGGTGTAGTGTGTGTGGGGGGGGTGGGTGGGGAAGGGGTGGTGGGGGAGGACTGGATGGTGTGGAAGGTGTTGTGTAAGGGGCGTGTTGGGAGGCGGTGAGTGTGTGTGTGTGTTTGTGTTGTGGGTGAGAGGGCTGGGTGGTGGTCTAGGGTCTAGGGACCCGGGACCAACTGGGTCTCAGTGGAAGAGAAGAACTGTTTAAACTGTTTACAAGGACTGGGTCCCGACGGGTGAATCATATAACAAGGGGTAAGTGACCTGTTGACACAGGCTGAGCAACGGCGTTCGTGTGTGTGTGTGTGTGTGTGTGTGCGCGCGCTTGACTCAGATCTGATCGGAATAGCTAAGAGAAAACAGAAGCACTGAAACAGATGGGAGACGGAAGGCTGACGAGGCAAGAATTTCTACTCTTGTTTACTAACAATGTTGACAAACCAATTGGTATAGCTACCAATCATACATGCAGAGTGACGTGTATCCATAGTGTATGTGTTCTAGATACATATAAACTCCATACAATATCTCCAACGTATGGTCTGAACGTATGTCTGTATGGTCGGTGATACAGTGACCGAGGGACGGTGACACGCGAAAGAATGATGGTCGAAGAAAGACTACAGACTCGAGGAACTCCTCTCCCTTGAGGGAGATAAGTTAGAGTTACACAGACCACACAAACCCAGGGTCCAAGTGAAGTGGTCTGGCCTTAACACGACTTAAGAAGACTCAGTCTTCTTAAAAGCGGTGGAAGAAAAGGAAAGCAGAGGAAAGTATCCTCATCCTCCGGCTGCTCGCCGGACGGGGAACAGATAGAAAAAAATACCTTGCAGGACAAACTCGCCACAAGGAATTTTTTGAGCAAAGTCAAAAAATTAGAATGACTGCGAATATGTCATACACCCCATCACTAGGGACACACATCCCCTTCATAGTCTCTTCGAAAGACAATGAGAAATATCAACTCTGAGCTCGAGCCTCCTGACTTCCTATGTCTATATTACTCCGAATGTGGAAGGATGATACAGTAATTCCTTCTCGTTCCCTTAAAGCAGACGACACGGGTTAATCAATGCTCGTAAGTTACCGCAGCATGGCCAGGGTGGAGTGAGTGGCTGGGAAGGTAGCCTAATGTACCACTACATCACGATGACTGATTAAAAGAATTATTCAGTACCGCAGAGTGACGGGTGACGATCAAGCAGTGTTGCCCTGAACGTGTCCTGGGAGCTTATTCCCCGCGTTGATAATGTCGTCGGTAAACAAATATTTCGAGCACTCCAGACGACCTGGGTGACCTGCAGAGGAAGAGGCACTGCTCATAACATGGACGCTGGCTCGACCCGTGGTTCAGAGGGTTCAAAGAACGTCGAGAACCAGACAAGAAAAAGTTTGATGATTAAAGCCTGATGCCAGAGTGTGAGGAAACCGTCAGAGGAGTTCAGGACTGGGAGGAATGATGCGCCGCATCTCTCTCTCCAGAGAGAAAGCAGAGAACATGCGGTGAGCGAGGAAACCTGAAGGAGATGGGCTATGACGCACCCGTTGTTGCGTGTGGCAGAGTGTCCAAGTCTGTCCTGGTGTTGAAGTTTATTGTTTATGATATTCTTCCTGAAAGTGGGTCCTCTCTCTCTCTCTCTCTCTCTCTTTCACACACACACACACATATAACACCTGACACCATAAACTCACACGGCTCTTAACTCTTAAATTTTCCCGCGGTGAGCGTTACGCGCTTCCTCCACCCTCTGGCAAAAAATCTCGCGATAAGTACTCGTACGTTAGTCAGCAAGCAGTCTTTATAATCTGGTGGGGCTTAGGTAGAGATGGATCATCCTTTGCTAGGAATGCTATACTTTAGTAAGGATTTCCAGAGAATCGACAGATCGCTAAAGTCTTTGGAACATGCACGAAAACCTGAGGTCATTACAACTTGTGAAAGATTTGTATCCAAGTTATTGGGGGTCAGACGATACATTACGGGAACAGAAGCAGACAAGACGAAGAATTAAGAGATCTGTGTCTTTACAATGACCTATGTGTACTGTACCGGGAGATAGTACGCTCTGAACCTTCTCTAGTAGCTCTGTGTTTAACTGCGGTAAGTAAACTTGTGCAGCATATTCTAGTTTTGGCCTTATGTTGGGTGCTCAGAACAGAGCTCACTCTCTCGTAGAAATCTAACACGTTCGTTGCAAACGAACTCCTTTCCACATAAGTATGCTGAGTCTTGTTTACGCAGTTTCACCTCTTTAGAATTCATCCATTTGTTTTCTGATTATCTTTTCCAGAACCTTACAGACCACAATCGTCAGTGAGAAGAGCCTTTAGAGCAGTGCCTCATTCCGGTCCCCTTCCTTAATACAAACGTGTAACATTTGCTCTTTTCCACAACCTTGGCAACTTGCCTCTCTCTCCACCGACATACTGAACAGTATTTCTAGATGTCTGCTCGGTGTGTCAGCACACGACTTGAGCACATACGGTTTAATTTCACCAGGAACCACGAGCCTTGAATGGCTTAAGGCCTTCCACTATTCCGTCAATGTCTTTCTAGCTACCTCACTAATTCCTGAAGCCTCCTCCCCACTCAATCTCACTGGTGTTGGCAATGTAGTTACTTCCACTGTGAAAACACCTTTGAGCTTGTTATTCAGTTCCTTCCACATCTTTACGTCATCCACTACGATTCTTCCTTCTGAATACCTAAGGCTGTTTTGTTGCTCGTAAACTAAAGATTCACGCCAGATGAATTCATGAAAAGCTTTTGGAGTTTGACCAGTCTTGTTCATGATATCACTCATGAGGAAAGCATGAAAAGCTTTTGGAGCTTGACCAGACGTGTTCATGATAATGTTGTCAACGTCTCTGTGTTCCACCTCCCTTCTCCTGGCGTAATCGTTCCTTGATCTCTCATACCTTACAAGAGCTGGTTGGCTGGAGTGATGCCTGGAGATTTATCTCTACTCTCAAAGCTCCTTTACTTGTCAACATCTTTTATTGAACCATTCCTCCTCCTCTCTTGACCTTCCCTCTATGTCTGAGGCTATAGGCTCCCTGGCTCCTACTCTTTCTTTACAAATCATCATTCACAGAACATTTCACCAAATTGGCCTGGTTCCTGGCTACTGAAATCCACTTCCAAACCTATGTTACCAAAGAAATGGTCAAATTCTCTGTAGTTTCATCTCCTCTTTTAAGCCCTGTCTCATCTCTTGCTCTTTTAACTTGCTCCTTTACCCCGTAAATCAAACTTAAGAGTTACATGAGCACATTTTCTAGCTGGTGTACCATATATGATTTTCTCGATACCCATGGCAGTATGTGTGAAACTAAGATGCAGTAATGACGGTGTATCAGTCTCTCGCATCCTAGTCTGATCACTGACATGTTAGTAAAGGAAATATTCTTGTACGCGCTCCAAGACCTGGTCTCCCCATGATTCCTCGTCACCATGATAATCCAGATTCCTCACGTTTCACATCCTTAAACTGGATTACTCCATTACAACCGTTACCAGTATTTTGATTCTTTGCGAGGTGCATGTCTTACCGCGTCCGTGCCAACCCGACTGTTCCCTCGTTGTTGTCATTGCATACCTACCTACCTTGGATCGCTCACCTTCCTTGGAGGATTCGGTGTCATCAACACCACCATGGGCTTCTCCCCAACACCCTCCCTTCCCGTTATGTATCGTCTCAGTGGACCATCCACCACTGTCACCCGAGACTTACGTTTATCTTTTATTAGGAGGGCCACTCCTCCTCCTCCTCCTCCTCCTCCTCTGTCTTCTCTTTCCTTCCTTGCCATCATGTACCCACTGGACAGAAGAGGTGAGATCGCATCTCTTTTCTATAAGTCTCAAGCGGTCCCATGGTGTAATGGTTAGCACTTTGGACTCTGAATCCAACAATCCGAGTTCGAGTCTCGGTGGGACCTGACTATATTTATAGTCTTGTTCCTCTGGCGCTGTGGATCAGCTGGTCTGGTCTTCACGGACGCTACCTGCCTCCCTGAGGGTTTAAGAACTTTAGTCTCCTCGTCAGAGTGATGGAAAACTCCCTCCTGCCGGAGTTATGGGGCGAGCCAAGGATCCCGTCTGGCTACGCCTCGCAAACTGGTCTGTCCAAGTTTATATCTCGCTCGGGCCGTCGCGTCGGAACTTGCTTAATTAGGAGACAGTCGCTGTGGATAGCATACAGAAGGTTTAAGAGCGAGAGATGGGGGCCCTCTCCCCATGCAGTACAAATAGGTAATTCCAAAATAGTTTATCACACACACATACGAGAAAATTGGTGTATATACTCAGAACATAAGTGGACGACCAGTAATGGTTACGTAAGAATTCGAGTCATATGTCAGGGCGGTACTTAAGGCAGGCTAGGGAACCGAGAGATAAGGAGGAAGCCTGTGGGATCTGTATCAGGTGTGGTAGGCCGCGGGAAGAGAGAGAGAGAGAGAGAGAGAGAGAGAGAGAGAGAGAGAGAGAGAGAGAGGAATGCAAGGAATACAGTCAGAAGGCAAAAAACGGGAGACGTCCAGTGAGGCAGGAGTTGGGATCGTGCCCGCCCGTGTCCTTAGAAAGGTCAGGAATGCTGCATGTTGGAAATGTCTGGCTCGAGATGATGTACAAGCATGCGGATGAACCAGTCGTAAATGGCAGAGGCCTGGAATCCAAGGCTCGTGTTAAGGGAAACTCGCTTGATGCTGCTGGAGTCTTGGAAACGGGAGAAACTAGAGACATCATACATCACTTGTTCGGTCCAGAGGGGTACGTGATAGCAAGAAGGCAAAGGTGGAGGAGGACTGGCCCTATTGATAAGATATAGCCTCAGGTGTCAGGACGTGCTTGCAAATGGCCCTTTCAGACGCTACGTGATGGGAAGGGTAACTGTATTAAAGAAGTGGGCAGTGGTGTTGAGGATATTCAATCCTCAGAAGAATTATAGCGATCCAGAGTGACTGTACACCGAAGGAACGGTCAGGATGGCCAGGTGCCGTTGATGGAGGGGGGCTTCAGTCACAAAGAGGCAGGCTTGGGGGAAGTGGATTCCTCATGCAGACGGAGAGTCATGGAAGAGCAAGTTCCGAGAGTGCGCGCACAGGAACACCTCCCATACCATCACGTCAGCGAGCACACTAGGACGAGAGGGACTGATACACCATCATTACTCGATCTTTTCGTCACGCGCACTGACATGGACATTGAGATTGTTATGTACGACACACCAGGTGGGAAAAGTGATCATTTGATCCCCGTGTTCGATTATGTGGCAAATGAGGTTGTAAAGAGAGCAGAGACGAGACCCGACTCAAAGAGGAGACGTAATCGTGGAAACTACACAGCGAACGCTACAGTGGTGTTCAGCAGCCAGGAAATCAGGGATCGTTGTCGGGGGATTATGTGTAATTTTCAATGCAAGAGGAGGATCATTGGTGTCTGGGACGGAGGGAGAAGCGGTTCGATTCAAGATGTCAGAAAGCGAAGGAACTTTTGGCATCGATGTGGCTTGGTGACACTCGAAGCCAGGGAGCATAAACAGGGTGTGACAGAGCAAGAGACAGGTATGGCAGGAGGAGGAAGGAGGAAGAGAGAGAGAGAGTCTTTCAACATAATATGGTGGACGAGGCAGAATGATAATCCAAATCTTTTCCACGAATTCACCAGGAGTAAATTGCCAATTAAGAAGCAGTCAATGAGGCTGAGGGATTCAGAGAGGAAGAATGATAGTGGTTGATGTAAGGACACATGAGGAATTGAAGGATAAGTTCAGATACATGTTTTCACAGTGGGAGACACTGTAGCCCCAGCTCCACTGATGTGGATTGAGGTGGCCGCATTGGAAAGCACTGGTATGTGTATGTTTAAAGGATATAAACAGAATACTGAAGGATCTCGACGCATGCGTTGGCCAAGATGATTTTTTTTTTTTCCCCAAACGGCAAGAGACTATTAGAAATGGGTTCAGTACCAAGAAAGTTGAGGAAAGCAGACTTCAGACCTGCCTGCGAGAAGGGAGACCGGGAGGCGGCGCTGACGGGTGTGGTCAGTACGGTAATGGAGGAGGTAATCAGAGAGCAGATGGATGACTTCCTGCTGAGGAGAAATGTGGAAACACGTAAGGCACAGGTAAACATTAGAGGGGGGGAGGGGGGAATTTCCTCCAGAGGGGTCTCCACTTCCCCTCCCCCTCCCTCCCAGTGGCCTTCTTCAGGTCATGGTGTGTCCCTGTGTCAAGTGAGCTTCCAGTCTGATGAAGAAATGTGGAGAGACGTTAGAGAAAAAGACGTGGTCCATATATACAACAGCGGGGCAACACGAGTGTTAAACTCTTATCACCGTAACACACACACACACACACACACTCATTTGGTATTATTATTTTTATTATTATAATTGTTATTATTATTATTATTATCATTATTATTATTATTATTATTATTATTATTATTATTATTATATATTCAGAGACTGTCGCAAAGGGAGAGAGAGAGAGAGAGAGACAAAGAGTTTATGGAGTAATCACCTGCGGCCCATGTGTTGGCGAGGTAAGGAGAGAAGCTAGCATCCTCGGCCAGAGAGAGAGAGAGAGAGAGAGCAGCCGGCTTCACCTTACACCTTTAACCTTCAACAAGTCTGTATACGAAGCGTCAACACAAGTCCTTCATTCTTTATTTCAGAGTTCCGTTGTTGATTATCGATCGGGCGTGTCTGATAGATAATTCAGTCGCTTCGTTATTCACTGTGTGACGAATAACATACACACACACACACACACGCACACACACAACCAGTGAAGAAGGAAAAGCGCGAGTCCATAAATAAAACACCAGGTCCCACCGAGACTCGAACTCGGATTGTTGGATTCAGAGTCCAAAGTGCTAACCATTACACCATGGGACCGTAGGAGGAAACCAAGCAATACAGATATTTCTTGTACAGAGGGACAGGCTCCTTGCTTTAAACAACACACGGCTGGGTTGGTCGGACGTCCTCGTCCTGCGAGAGAAGATTGATAAAGGAAAATGAGAGATTGAACATGTTGATGTAACTTCCTCCTCGCTCTCTCTCTCTCATCGTCACGTCGGTAATCTCTTCCGTTACTTATCATCCCATACCATGCGAAGTGGCACGGTGCACAGCGCCCCACCACACGCTGTACTAAGGCCACACTTTGCACGTCTCCCACATCATAGGACGTGAGTAGTGAGAACAGCCTCTCAAACCACCCACGCTGACGGCGCCTCATCACTAAGATGTGAACGAAGGAAGAAAAATAAATAATAGTTATAATTATGTAAAACGTTACAATCTCTTTTAGTATTTCTTTTACATTTATTCTATAAATTGTATTGGCATATGTAAGATCTATATAGATTTAGTTGAAGCAGTTATGATTGAATATAACGAGACCTGAAACATAATCTGGGATAAATGTTCAGAGTTGACTTAATGTGACGAAACAACACGGTGGGCCATATGTGCAGTGGAAGTCTATTGTCCCAGAGTCCACGTAAACCAAACCAACCAGTAAAGACATCAGAGAACGGGCCATTGTGTTGTGGGTGGACCTAGAGAATCTGACAACCTGGTATGAGCCACTAAATCTGTAGTTCTTCTACTTTTCATGTTTCTTAACGTTCTCTTTCGTTGCACTCCAAAGAATTCTACGACTTCCTCCACGTTCGTATGTAAGCGCGTCTTCGTGAGTTGTTGCGTATTTTTCTACTATCATGCCTCTTTTTAAAACTAAGGTGTGCTTGTCTACATTCACAGTTTCATTTATCAGTTTATTCCATTCATCCACACAAGTACTTCTTTACAAACAGTTTATCTAGTTTCTTCGTTCATTTCATGTTATGGCTTCAGGTTGTTCTGTCCCTCATCTTTGGAAGAACTGTTCACTGGCTGTATAATCCAGCTGTTTTATAAGCTCAAAGGTTGTGTTTAGATCACCCCTTACCCTTCTCTCTTCCACGTTCGACAGATTTTAGGCCTCTGTAGCCTTTCCTTGTAATTCATCGTCCTTAATTCTGGTACCATTTTTGTTGCTCTCCCGTGGACATAGAGACGTATTCTGTTTTTGGTTTAATGTAGGATGTGACCATGAATACGATTCTAGTATTTACCTGCAGACGGCTAGTTTGTTTCCCCTCCTATTCTCCTAATGCTGGAGTCCGACGAGAGATTAGGGGCGACGTTGACTCGTAAGTCTGTCTCACACGCAGATTCCTGCAGTTTATTTCCTGCTGGGTGATGTCCATATTGAGGCCTGCTTTCGCCGTGACCCGTCCTCAGTATATTAAGTTCAATCGGGATGCATTTCATCAGCCACGTATCAGACCAACTTTGGAGATTGCCTGGGTCCCCTTGTAACCTGATGCAGTCCTCTTGGCTTTTCACTTCCCTCGCGACCTTTGGTAAGTCATGCACATAGATGAAGCAGCTGGTCTTCATTCTACTAACATGCAAATCTCTCTTTCTCATCCGTAACACTTCACAACGCTGGCTCACACGGCTCGTTCATCGCAGCTCATAAGTTTTTCCTTACGGTGAGCGCTACGCGCTAGTCCTGCCTTTAGACAAAATTTCGTCGTGATTACTCGTAAGTAAGGGAATTCTCTCTCTCTCTCTCTCTCTCTCTCTCTCTCTCTCTCTCTCTCTCTCTCTCTCTCTCTCTCTCTCTCTCTAGATGTTACCGGACTCTGTCTGGTTGTGGTTACACAACGAACGGGAAAGCTGTGATCCCAGGACAGTGCCGTGTGGCACGCCATTGGTGACCCCAACCCATTTCGAGCGGTCTCCCCTTACGTGCTTCCTTTGTTCCATTCCACCAAGACAATTTTCTCACCACCAAAATAGTCTCTCCGGCTCACCCTATTTACCGTCCTCCTACGTGTTGCAGTGTTAGCGCTTTCCCTAGCCCAAACGGACAGTCCACCCAGCCTTCTCTGTCGTCAGATACAGAGCTCACTCTCTCGTGGAAATGTAGGGGGGTTCGTTACGCATGACCCTCCCCTGACGCCATGTTGTCTCTCACTCTGGTAACTCCTCCTCTGCAGGAAGTCGCTTGTTGGCTTTCTCTTTATTATTTCTCCGGTATCGTACACACGGCACAGAGACCGGTCTATAATCCAACGCCTCCTCTTCGTATCCTCTGTTGTGTGACGTTTGTCCCTCTTACAGTCTCCTGGCGCTTTACCTTTTTGCCTGTGACATCTTGAACAACACTTCAAGAGGTCTGTCGAGTGTATCAGCTCACATCCTCAGTACGTATGGAAAACTTCCGTCAAGACTATGAACCTTACATGGGTCAAGACCCTTTAGTATTCTGTTCATGTCCCTTGTAAGGACTGCGTTGTTTTCCAAGACTTCCTCCCGAAACCACCCAACAGATGTTGGAAACTACAGTGTCTTCCACTGTGAGAATGCTTTCGAACTTGTTATTCTGTTCCTGATTTACCCGGACATCATCCTCAGTCCTCTGTAACTCTTTCCTCTTAATCTCTTAGCTTGATTTAGCTGTTCCATAACACACAGTTTACTCCCGAAGAATGATAGAAAAGTTTTGGATTATTACTTACCTTGGACAGAGTATGTTTTTTGAGATTTTGTTTCATGGAGCCGCTGTTATTCCTCTCCTATGGAAATAACTTGCTGGGCAATCTACAAAGGCTCTATGGCAAGCTCTAGTGAGACACCAACCAGCCAGATGTAAAAAGTGATGGCAGAACGCAGTCAAATGAGGTCAGGTTATGAATATCACCTCGAGCGAGACAGATGACGAGGAACGTGTTTAGTCAAAGGAACTTGGGACTTGATAAAGTGGCCAGTTTGTCAACAGGACGCCACCTTAGGCGCGTCATCAGGAAGGCAAACCATTTGACTGGCGAATATCGTAATTCTCTTCACGAAGACGGAAAATGGAGGTTCCCAACACGATTTGCAGCGTGTCCAGGACGCAGTGTACAGAGGGTGTTATCTCCAGTCCAGCCTCCTCACACTTCGACGAACGGATGTCCTAGACAAGGGTATTACTTTGGCTTCTGCTCCCGAGGGCTGGCTGCGTGTGTGCCCCCGCCACTAGCTAGACCACGCAATACTCGGCAAGCTGCTGCGTCACATGATAACTGTGTGGCCATCGGCAACTCAAGGGTGTGCCGTTTTGATAACTGCTTCTTTCCCTACACGTCGAAGCTCCGGAACTC